>JANHFL010109565.1:0-11720 GCA_032468155.1 Oxyrhabdium leporinum
TTGATTGTCAGAAAATCGCAAAAGGTGATCATTGTGTTAGTTTCCCCCCCCCCCCCTGCCACTCTTACATTCTGTCCTAAACATCTAAGTAATTCATGAAATAGCATTCTGGGCAGAAGCTTTGCCTATGGAGAAGGAAAAACACTGGTTTCCTATATGTAGAGATGCAGTCGTTTTATTCGAACAGTGGAATATCTAGCTTGAAAATCTCCCCTCCCCTCACACTCCAAACGTGAAGAACCACCATATAAATCTTCAGCTACACACACCAACCTCCCATATTATTTAACGCAGAGCCCATGCACTCCGCAATTCTCGTCTTAAAAATAATAGAACCTGGTAAGAGTGCAAAAGATGGATTCAAAGAGCCAACTATGGCTTCACACAAACGCACCAGTATTTCCAGTGGGGCAGATTCCTACAAAAGCCACCGATAAAAAATAATTAATCTGAGCCCCACAAAAGAGTCGGTTGCGGTTTAGAGCCTCTGCAAAGAGGCAGAGTTTTTAAATGTTAAACAAGGCTTGGTCCAGGAAACATTCAAGTTCCAGACTTCATTATTTAGCTGGCAGAATGGAGATGGGACCGATTGGGGAAGACTCCTCAGGAGGCGGGGAAGTATTCAAAACCAATTTAGATAAAAGCAACACAAACTCTAGCCAAGCTACTGCCCTGTGAAAGGAAGCTCATGAAATAAGCAAACATTTCCAAGTGCTCACATGCAGCACATATATCTCGTTCTTATTGTTATATTTATATCTTTTTTTTTTCTTTTCACGAGAGAAGTTGCAATAGATGTGATCAAGGTAGCAAGGGTTAAACAGAGGGTGCCTGACCAATCACCCAAATGAGGTAAATGGCTGGACCACACTTTTGTAGAAAGTTAGCAACCACCCCTCTCCTCAAAGAATGAGATATTATTTTGAGAAATATTTAAAAAAAAGGCAGAATATTATATTTCTCTGGATGAGGAATGGAGAAACAAGCTCTTGGAAAGCAGACCCCACCTTCCTTAATAGCCCACAGCAGATGCCAGCACTTAAGAGAGATAGCAAGCTCAATTCATAAGCAAATTCCCTGCAGCAAGTTCTGAACAAAGGTAGGGTTAGCCCCCAGCCACAAAAGGAATTGTCCAGGAAGCCCCTTCATTGCATCAGCAGACTAAACTTCAACCAAACTGAGCTCAGACAAACTCCTAGGATTTGTACAGGGCCCCATGGGAGTCTGACAACAACCAATAAAATACATGTTGTTGGACAGGAACAGGAAGTTCAAGTGCAAAGCTCAGAGAAGGTATAAATACCCCCCCACCCTCAAATCCAGGTGGTCAGCTGCATCAGGACCGTGTGCTTGGTGGTTCTGCTTCATCATTAAACCATCTTTCCAATCAGCCTCCATGTTTCCAATGTCTTTCTCCTGGCCTGGAACTGAACCAGAGGGATATTTTTTTTCCAGCACTTGGAATACCACATATCTGAACAACCACACACAAAACACTGCATTCAGTTTTGGTCACCACGATATAAAAAAAGACTCTAGAAAGAGTGCAGAGAAGAGCAGCAAAAATGATTAGGAGACTGGAGGCTAAAACATATAAAGAACAGTTGTTGGAATTGGGTATGTCTAATTTAATGAAAAGAAGGACTAGGGGGGTGACATGATAGCAGTGTCCCAATATCTGAGGGGCCGCCACAAAGAAGAGGGGGTCAACCTATTTTCCAAAGCACCTGAAGGTAGGACAAGAAGAAATGGATGGAAACTAATCAAGGAGAGAACGAACCTAGAACTAAGGAGAAATTTCCTGACAGAAAGAACAATAAACCAGTGGAATGGCTTTCCTCCAGAAGTTGTGAGTGCTGGAAGTTTTAAAAAAAGAGATTGGACAAGAGATTCTCTGAAATGCTATAGGGCAGGGGTGTCAAACTCACGTCGTCACGGTGCTGTCACATGACATATTGTGACTTCCCCCCCTTCACTAAACTGGGCATGGGCGTGGTCAGCACGTGCCGCATCTGGCCCACGAGCCGGGAGTTTGACAGCCCCGGTATCGGGTTTCCTGCTTCAGGCAGGGGGCTGGACTATAAGACCTCCAAGATCCCTTCCAACTCTCTACTGTTCTCCAAGATTTTCAAGCTGGATTTATCCAGTCCAAAACTATTCTCTACACCACTATAGGACCCTGGCATTATATTTCTGTGTTTCCTCTTTCTTAAAGCTTCAAGGAATAGAAAACTTACAACATTTGTTTTCTTTTGCAGAATGAATCCATAGATGGGGCCAATCTTTCATTTATTAAAAAAGGAGAAAAACAAAACACCAACAGCCACTAGGGAAATAAATAACTTTAAAAGGCAATACCCTTAAGTTGGTTGAAGTTTTCTAAAATTAGGGCAACTATATACCATTTTTTTTTTATTAACACCAGAGGGTGTTTTGAAGTATTGCTGGGGTTTTGTTTTTTTTTGTTTCTTTTTTGGGGGTGGTGGTTTAACTTTGTATCCAATTATATAGAAATTGTACACTTTTGAATAGGTATTACTGGCATCCAGAAGCAGGCATCCAGTAAAAATCAATCCAGACGCTGTGAATTCTAGAAATTAAACTTTTCGGTTCTTTAGTGTATTAATGAAATACACGTTTGCATTAAGAGCTGGGCAACGCTTCCCTGGATTTCTTAAGCTTTCTGTCTGCACACAAGAGAATGAAAGGATAAAGCTACCCCTGTATCTTAATGTACTTGGCAGGTTCTACCACTTTTTATCACTCTGAATGCTGAGATAAATGACAGGTGGGACTACAGCAGATTACACAACTGGGCATCTGAGTGGCCTTGAGCCACATTCCCCCAAATTGCTAAACAAGGAATCCTGCCACCCAAAGATTGCCCATCCTGGTTTACAGTTTGGCCATACGCTTGGTGGTTAAGGGCAATCTATAACACTTGGGTGGGATCACTTCACATACAGGGTGCAGGGTTGGGTTTTGAATTGAATTTCCTTTATTTAAATGTGATGTGCTTATTGACAGGCTTGGTGGTGAAGCTGCTGGCCTAGAAACTAGGAGACCATGAGTTCTAGTCCCGCCTCAGGCATAAAAGCTGACTGGGCCAATCAGCAGGAGACTGTGAGTTCTAGTCCTGCCTTACCCAGGAAAGCCAGCTGGGTGACTTTGGGCCAATCACTAGAGTTCTAGTCCTGCCTTAGGCATGAAAGCCAGCTGGGTGACTGTGAGTTCTAGCCATGAACGCTAGCTGGGTGACTTTGGGCCAATCAGCAGGAGACTGTGAGTTTTAGTCCTGCCTTAGCTATGAAAAACAGCTGAGTAACTTTGGGTCAATCACCAGGTGACTGAGTTCTAGTTCAGCCATGAAAGCCAGCTGAGTGACTTTGGCCCAGTCCCTCTCTCTCAGCCCAACCCACCTCACAGAGTTGTTGTTGTGGGAGAAAAGATTAGAAGAAAAGAGTATTAGGTATGAGATATATATAAAGTAATAAAGGCAGGATAAAAATCAAATAAATATAGCATCAAACTAAGTTTCCGATTTTCCACAATTCTGATCAGGGGAACTAGGGGTTGCATTCAGCTTGGGGGAAATAGGCTGCCTATCCCTAATCCCTAGCCCTCCAGGCCTACTCTCAACACAAGACACATGGGATGCAGAATTTTTTTTAAAAAATATGCATCCTTGCTCCCACATCTTTTAACTTCATCATGTGCTGGAAGGTAGAGCCTTTGTCCTTTCATAATTCATCTCCGTTCATTGTTGCAGATAATAAGAACTGAAGTCCTGACAGTCAGCCCATGATGGAATAAACCTTTTGAACTAAATATCACCAGGTGTATTTCAAGGAAATCCTAACAAGGTATCAAAGATATGGGGACATAAATTCAATCAACCAACCAATCAGAACAGAGCTGGAAGGGATCTTGGGATCTAGTCTAACCCGCTGCTCAAGTAAGAGATCCTATACCATTTCAGATAGCTAACTAGTTCCCTAACTTTTCACAGTCCTTTATTTTCCTGCAAAGTTTATTCTATTTTTATCTGTGAGATAATAATGGTAAGCAGCAGTAGCTACGTAGTGTCATGGTGCCGATAAAGCAGAGAATGGTCTGATGTGACCAACTTAATAAAGCTTTTTATTGATTTAATTTCTACACCACTCATCTCACTTAAGTGACTCTGGGCAGTTTAGGATGAAAACATTTTTTAGAAGGTATAGAAGCATATATTAAATTTAAATTAACACATTAATTACCTTTTAATGTCAATTTTAACTATTCTTGTCTCTATTTTAAATATTTTATTTATTTTATGTTTCTAACATTGATTTGTACACCACCCAGAATCCCTCTGTGAGGGAAATGGGCAGCTCCTAAATTTGACAAACATACAATCAAACATACAATAAAGCAATAAAACAAAGCAAAGTTAAATTTAAGCTATTAAAAAAAAAGTGGAGGGAGCATCCTCACATCATCAGATACCCCGAGGTCATACATGAGAGTTGCATTTTTGAGTTTCCACTGAAAGAAAAATAAAAACAAGTTTTCCTCATTCCTGGCAGGCTAAATTTGGTTGATCGGCGTCTGCGTTTTTTGCCTAAAGCAAAAATGTGTGTAGCAACACAGTATTTAAGCGTGAGAGAGAAGTGTGTGCCCTGCTCAGAAGGCAAACATTATAACATTATATTCTAATGTTTATCCTCTTCGTTCTCTTCTTTTCCCCCCACACACAAACTGTGATATTGCCCTAGCTAATTAAGCTGGAATGTCAAAGCCAAGAGATCTCCAGAGGAAGGACCCAGCTAGCCTCAATGGGTCATCAGACTCCCAACAAGACACAAAGGGCATCCTAGAATGAACAACCTTAATTGAGACAAAGCTAAAACAAATAAAATCCATTATTCGGGAGACAGAAGAATGGCCTACAGATCTTTAAATAAAATACCAGCAAGAGGGGGTGGGGGTGGGGAACAATTCGTGTATGTCAAGAAACTTCCACCAAGCCTTTCTCTTCACTTAGGTTTTCTCCTCACAACCTACATTCTTTGCTAGAGATAATAGGAATCAAAGTCCAACACGTCTGGTGGTCCACTGGGCAGATATTTTAAACCAAGATGTTTGTCTCAAAGATGCTTTTTCAAGCAATTGGACTTTGTTTTTCCTTGAAGACGTTTTGCTTCTCCTCCAAGAAGCTTCTTCTGTTCTTCAGAAGTGAAACATCTTCAAGGAAAAACAAAGTCCAGTTGCCTTTTGAGGAAGCACCTTTGGGACAACCATGACCTGGATGACTGAGAATCTCCACAGACACCGGGATGTTTCAAAGGTGAACATTGTTCCATGGAACAAGCCATATACAATTAGTCCTTGCCTTGTGACCGTTGCTTAAAGACCTTTTGAAGCTACGATACACCATGAAAAAGCTACTTATGAGCTAGATCTGAAGTTCTGATGTCACATTTTGGATGCTCAGAAACCAGCCCACATTGGCATACATTTTTTTTCCCCCAAATCTCCTTTAAAGAGTCAACTACTCTAGCAAACAAACACACAGAGAGAAGGGTAAGTAGGCAAGCAGGATAAACAACTTGGCAGAAGATGCAATTTCCCCAGAATAAATTTTTGTGGCCTTTACCAAATGGTTTGACCTTATGAAAAAAAAAAAAAAAGCAATTAAACATTGGTGACATGTTTAGCTTAATCCTAATAGCCCTTGCAAGGAACAGAGCCATATAAGCACTATATGAGTCACTCTACGACCAGGATGAATCCAGTCCAAGTTACTTCAACACGAAACCAGTATTTTCACTGGAAATGGAAAACCTTCCCACTAGACAGTGGAAGGGTTCTAATCTTGAAAGAGATTTAAAGTGATGCAATCAACTTCTGGATGCTTTGTTAGTTGCTGATCCTCCACCTTTTTTAAAAAAAATACCCTTTATTAAATTTCTACAAAAAACATAAAACATTAAAAAAAAAGAAGGAAAAAATAGAGGAGGGGAAGATGCAAAGGAATAAAGCAGAACGAAAAGAAATTTAAAAAGGTAACTTCCAGTTTTCTTTGATACAATGACAAATGCAAAATACATTAACCTTTTGATTTAAAATTCAATAATACACAGTCATTTTTTATAATCATACACATTTCTAACTGACAAATCCCAAAATTAATATAGTGTTTCTTTGCTTTTGGGACTAACGAATGTCCCAAACTAGTGCCCACATAGAAACAAAGATAGACAAGCTTAATTTCTTTAATCAAGGTATTTAATTTCACCATCTCAGCCAGTTCCATTAACTTCATCATCCATTCTTCCATCATGGTGCATACAAAAAGTCTCACCGAAGTTATCATGTATAAAAACAAAGGGACATATTTTTTTTCCCTCCAACTGCTTATCCTTCAAACTGAAAAGAAAAACTTGTACATTTGTTTTAAAACTCCTCTGAATTAGAGCCCGTTTAATGATTTAGCATGTGGCATATCATACATGGACTAGCAATATATATTAACAGTTCACCCAGATTAGTAAACACCATAAAAGATAAATGTTAAAAAGATCTACGTTCAAATATCAAAGTCAGGGCCATCTAACCATTGAAGCAAAGCATCATTTAAATGAAAAAAAATATATATCAGATAATGGACTGGTATATGCTATCTATTTATAGCCAGTCATGATGTGATCTACAGTTTGACATGGGACCCCCCCAGCCACACTGAGGGGAGGATACCATGCCCCATTTATACAGAGACCTGGAAGACACTGTGGGAGGTGAAAATCCTATTCACAATTGTCTATTCCTGATATGCTAGTTCAAAGCCTGGCACCTTTTTTTTTGTGGGGTAATTTATATGTCTTCCTATGTCTGGGCATTCAGCAACCCATTTGGCTTTCCATTGGGTAAAGTTGTTGGGCAAGGGCCAGTGTGGGCTTCTTGGATTTCAGTCTTCTGGCTGATGAATGAGGAAGGTCAACATGCATCAGTAGGAGTGAGTTGCTCATATATTTTTTTTCTGGGTTCTCTCACTAGTGCATCTATCCTTCGTAAAGCTGGCAGCGCTATATGGCTCGGAACAAGGCGGCGGCAAGTCGGAGTAGTTTTAATACAACCCCTTATAATCCTCACGGTGTCGTTGAGTCTGGCATCTAAGTTACTAGTATGGTAGCTTTTAATTCATATGGGGGAAGAGTATTTTGCTGTGGAGTAGACCAACTCTAGGGCTGATGACTTGAGGGTGGCAACTGAAGCTCCCCATTTGGTTCCACATAATATCTGGAGTATGCTGTTCCTAGTATTGATTTGAAAGCACATATTTAATTTATTTATTCCCTATAACTCTCAGCCTTGTTACATGTCCACTAAAAGTTTAATATGTGCCTTCAGAGTGATTACATTTCCAACATATGTTTGACACACCATTATACTACTTTGACAATTTATCTGATCTTAAATACCAACGATATATCATCTTATAGAAATTATCTTTCAAATTATAGCTCAAAGTGAATTTCAGTCTCTCACTCCACATGTTCTTCGACTGATCTAGCATTATATTATATACAATTTTTGCCCACTTATTCAAACAGTCTTTCACATATTCATCTCGCATAGTCATTTTCAATGAAAGTCTATAAATCTTTGTAATGACATGTTTTTCATTAGTATACAAATCCAGTGCAAGTTCAGTTTCCCCATTTGTAAAACCAAAATTCTTCTCATCCAGTTTAAATCTTTCAAATAAATGAACATAAGCAAACCGGTAACAAGTACAAGTCTTCTTTTCCAGTTCTTCACTTGTTTTCAATTTAAAGTCTCCTTCAGAAAAAGTAAAGAAATCTGCGTAAGTCAGTCAAGTTTGTGGGGCTATCATTTCTTTGAACAGCTTCTTGGGGCTATTTACCATAAAAGGAGCTTAGAAGTCAGTTTATAGCTATCCTAAACCTTAAATATGGCACGCCTAACAACATGATTTTGAAAATCTCTGTTAACCTTAAATTGCCACCCAAATCTCAAATCACATCCCTCCAACTGCAAGAACCCCTAATTTTTCAAAGTCACAGAGTCTTTTATGCATTTAGTAAACAGCAAGCAGCAAAATGCAGTTCTATATCGGGTGATTCTAACCTACTTGTCAGCCACAAAGAATCGGGACCACACATTAAGTTCCAGTTAAGATGTCTATGGAGAATCTCAGTCATCCAGGTCATGGTTGTCCCAAAGGTGCTTTGTCAAAAGGCAACTGGACTTTGGTTTTTTTTTCTTGAAGACGTATCACTTCTCATCTAGGAAGATTCTAGAGTTTAGATTGAAAGGTGGAGGATGGAAGGATTTATATTCCTTGCAGTCATCTGGTCGTTAGCACTTTTTCTGAGAGTCATTAAGGCCACTTGGAGTATCAAACCTTCTTCATGTAGAATCTTCTATCTATATTTACAACACAGTCCTTTCAACAGTTCCAAGAAATTTCCACATCCATTTGCACCATTCAAGTGCTCCAAGTGGCCTCAACAACTCATAGAAAGATACTAATGAGCAGATGACTGCAAGAAATATAGTGTGGCCCATTTTTGGACTGTTTTTCAGCTGTTTTTGATGCAATTTTGGCCCATTTTTGGACTGTTTTGGGCCCATTTTTGGACTGTTTTTCAGCTGTTTTTGATGCAATTTTGGCCCATTTTTGGCCTGTTTTGGGCCCATTTTTGGCCTGTTTGGGGCTTGTTTGGGCCCATTTTTCAGCATGATTTTGGCCTGTTTTTCAGCCAATTTTGGGCCCATTTTCAGCCTGTTTTAGGACCAGCTTTTGGCTTGTTCTTTTGGCCCATATTTTGGCCCTTTTTTGGCCCAATTTCTGCCAACAGAGTGCTGTAGGAGGCCATTGAGAGTATAAACTATGCACGTGGGAGGCCGCACAGAACCTGTTTTAGCTGCCAGAGGCACCATGGGCTGGTCCCTTGATATTTCCAGACTGCCCCCGCAGGCCAGAATTAAGCACCCCGAGGCTAGATCCAGCCCATGGGCCTTGAGTTTGACACCCTGTACTAGATATACCTTGAGGGATTCTAGCGTGTGGCTACCCTGAACCTCCTCCTTCTACCTCCTTCAGCTCAAGAATGTGCAGTTTCTTAATCTGGGCCTCTTTCTGGAAAAACTGTAGTTGCCACTGATTCTTCAGGTCCAAGTTCCATCACAAGAACTGGCCTCAACAACAACTTCAACAACTTATCCAGAAGGTATATCTCAGATGCATATACAAATATGGATGATCCTACCATCTAGTGGTTGATAGGCCAATAATCGCTGAGAAGAATTGTTGTGCAAGTCCCATTGTTGATTAACCAATATTTGTTTTAATGGTCATAATTGAAAATGTAATTGAAATGACACTGCCCATGCACTTCTACAGTCTGTGAAAGAATGGGGGAATTCCTTTCCCAGTGCCAGCTGGTTGCGGGAAAGCGTTGCTTCCTTATTTCGTCTCTTCTTCCATTATAGAATATAACCTGGCAAGAATGAGGCAAGATAGTGCCACATATTTTTCTACAAAGAGTTTGTGTGTGTGTGTTGTGATTTAAAGCAAGAGTCAACAAAGTAATTTCTTGAATTCCAACTATTCAACTTGTCCACTGGCTGTATTTCAACTGCACACATCTGGATAATCAATGCAGGTCGTGCTCAACTTATAAGCATTCAGTGACCATTCAAAGTCACAACAGCACTCAAAGAGTGACTGACTACCATTCCTCGCACTTACATTCATCACAGCATCTCCACAATCGTGTGATCAAAATCTGGGCACTTGGTAACCAGTATGTATCTATGACAATTGCAGCATCCTGGACTTGTGTGATCATCATTTGCAACCTTCACAGTTGGCTCCCTACAAGCAAAATCAATGAGGGAAGCCAGATTCACTTAACTGCAGTGATTTGTTTAACCACCATGGCAAAAAAAAAAAAAGGTTGTAAAATTGGACGTGACTCACTTAACAACCACCTTGCCTAGCAATTGAAATTCTGGTGTCAATTGCGGTCATAACTCAAGCACTACCTGTTTAAGAGCCCTGGTGGCGCAGTGGTTAGAATGCAGTATTGCAGACTAACTCTGCCCACACACCAGAAGTTTGATCCTGACCGGCTCAAGATTCACTCAACCCTCCACCCTTCCGAAATCAATAAAATGAGGACCCAGATTGCTGGGGGCAGCATGCTGATTCTGCAAAACCACGTAGAGAGTGCTGTAAAGCACTGTGGAACAGTACAGGCAGTCCTTGACTTATGACCACAATGCCCAACATTTCTGTTCTTACGTGAGAATTTCTCAAGTGAGTTTTGCCTCCATTTTACCACTTTTCCTGCCACAGTTATTAAGTGAATTATTGCAGTTGATAAATTAGTAACTCGGTTGTTAACTGAATCTGGCTTTCGAATTGACTGTGCTTGTCAGAAGGTCACAAAAGGGGATCACCTGACTCTGGGATACTGCAACCGTCATAAATATGAGTCAGTTGCCAAGCGTCTGAATTATGATCACATGATCTTGGGGATGCTGCAAAGGTTGTAACTGTGAAAAACGGTCATAAGTCACACTTTTCAGTGCTGTTGTAACTAAATGAACTGTTGTAAGTCAAAGACTATCTGTATATAAGTCTAGGTGCTATTGGTATTGCTATATGCAAGCCAAGAGATAGACAACCCCTCTCTCTTTGCTACCATCTGCTGGCTGATGATTATTTTATAGAAAAAAAAATTGCATCGATGACCCGAAAGCATCCTTCATTTAAAGAGCTCCCTCACACCCAGCAAAACTAATTTATTGAACTCCGGTTCCAAACATATTTAGGCAGCAACTACCTCTGGCCTGCACAATTCATGTAACCATCATCTTGCAGATAAACTCTTGGCTACAATCTAATCTTTGACAGATTAGTAGGCTGAGAATCTTTGAAAAAGAAAATTAAGAAGGGAACATCAATCGTTGGGATGGATAAAAATCCCCACACTAGAATAGAATAGAATGGAATTTTCTGACGGTGAGAACAATCAACCAGTGGAACAACTTGCCTTCAGAAGTCGTGGGAGCTTCATCACTGGAGGCTTTCAAGAAGAGACTGGACTGCCATCTGACAGAAATGGTGTAGGATCTCCTGCTTGGGCGGGGGGGTTGGACTAGATGATCTACAAGATCCCTTCCAACTCTGTTAATCTGTAATCTGACATCAGGAATTTGAAAGAGGTCATCAGATTAGCCCTGATATTATGAAATATGGTTTAGTTTGCTAACATTTGCCAAGAAAGGAATGGAGAATGGAGAATATGGGCTGGCGCTGGGGCTGGGGCTGGGGCTAGACTAGACTAGACGGAAGGGACCTTGGAGGTCTTCAAGTCCAACCCCAGCTCAAGCAGGAAACCTTACAAGCACCACTCTGGCATACATTTTGCATGGAGACTGGAGTGGATTTCTTTGTGGTTCTTGACATTATTGTTTCAACCAGGGAAAACTATCAGTTTTGCCTGTCATAGGAAGCAATTGTGTGGACACTGACAGGGAAGAATCCTATTCTGGGTAAGGGCAAGCTATGAAGGCCGCATAATTCATACTGACACAATTTACTCCAGTCTTTAGATAAGAAAAAGCATGAATATTATTATTATTATTATTATTATTATTATTATTATTATTATTATTATTATTATTATTATTATTATTATTAT
>JANHFL010109767.1:8379-28242 GCA_032468155.1 Oxyrhabdium leporinum
CTGGAAGCTCTTCTCAAAATTGTGGTGCCGACCGGCGACAGGGAGCCGCAGCAGAGGGATGAAAGAGCCATATGTGGCTCCAGAGCTGCGGGTTGCTGACCTCTGAACTAGATATTTGAGTGTATAGACATGAGCTATAAATCATCTTAACTGGAGCGTAATGTGTGGTCTTGATTCTTTGCGTCTGATGTTAATCATCAGACTGCAACTTCAACCTTTTTGGAATCCAGAAGCATTGCTAGAAATGCCAGCTTGGTTTGAAACTGGCACTTGACTTTTTGGCATGCTTATTTCCAATTTTTTTTTTTTAAATGAAAATAAATTTTAAAAATTAGGCAGGGAGGAAACTTGTAGGCATTAAAAAATTTACTGGTATGCACATGGTCACCTCCAGATACCACATTGGGACTTAAGCCAATATTGAAAATGCAGAGGAGTCCTGCTGTTGCAATCCAGTGTCTGTTTATTTGAGAATAAATCTAGGCAATCGTAATGCACAGGATAGGACATTGTTGAAACCTAAGCCAACTTCACATTACATGTGCTTTCTTTTAGGAGACACTCCCTGGGTCATGGATGATTGTGAGGATATTCGGACTCCAGAATGCCCGGCAGGGTAAGTTCTTCTCTTTATTTACTTATTTGAAATTAAAAAAAAAACCACACTTGTTTTGGCTTCCCCTGGTTGCCAAATTAGTTGTGTGTTGTGTGACTTCTTTAACATTGGACTTGCCTGATCCACAGAAATCACCATGAAGTTAAATATAATTATCATCACCATCTTCATTTAACGACCCCCATAATCCCTTGTGGAGTGGAGTTTGAGCAACTGAATGGAGCTAGCAGAGTATTTTAATGGCCGGATGCCCTTCCTGTTGCCAATGTGGAGTTTTGTTCAGCAGATATATTCTCAGAGGGCCCAGAGAGAGAAATATCTTCCTCTACCTGGGATTGAACTCAGAGCCTCCTGATTGGGAGGCGAGAGCTATACCTCTAGGCCACCGCACCACTCCTAAGTTAAATATATTTATATCTTTCCAAAAGTTGATGTCCAACTCAATAAGAAGCAAGACATGCTGATCAAAAGATCATAGGACTTGTGTGTCCTGGACCAAATACAACTAGCTAATTGACTTATCATTTGTTGACTTACAACCATTTGTTCAATGACTGTTTGAAGTTACAACATCACTGAAAAAAATTGACTTATGACTGATTTTCACACTACAATGGGTCCCCATGGTCACATGATCAAAATTCAGTCACTTGGCAATTGGCATGTATTTATGACGGTTGCAGTGTCCTGGAGTCACGTGATCACCATTTGTAACAAGCTGACTTCCAACAAGTCAATGTGGGAAGCCAGGTTCATTTAACAAATGCACGATTCACTTAACAACTGCGGTGGTTTGTTTAACAACTGTGGCAAGAAAGGTCATGTTGTCACAACTCTCATAACATCTGTCTTGCTTAGCAATGGAAATTTTGGGCTCGATTGGGGTTGTAAATCAAGGGCTAACATTTTGCAACCTTAATCTAGTTTAAAGACAGTGGTCTGTTATTTGCAACTCATTGACCAGTGCAATTGTTTGGTTCTAAATTCTAAATTCTCCAAACATGGTTGAAAATGCTCCTGTTTGGTGGGTACCCAAAATGCTTCAGTAACGGGATGAGATGTAAATATAAAAGAAAGCTCACGATGTTTTCAGATGGAGAGCTCCCATTGCTTTATCAAAAAATAGAGGTGTTTTGTTTTTCCCACCTGAAGTTGTGCACTCATATATGTGCTTGTGAGAAAATAAGATGGAAGGAAGGAAATGGTTAGCAAGCCCAGGTGTGTTGCAAATGAGAAGAATCATTGGATTCCCCATTAAATTACATGAACAATACAACACAACTGTACAATGGAAAATTTCTTCTGTGTGCTCCTTAGAAAAAGATCCTCTCTATTTGGATCATATTCTTCAATACAGTTTGATAGCAGAATCATTAAAATGCCATCCATCAAGTTTCCTGTGGTTCCACTTTAAATTCTTACCCTGCCCTAACGATCTCTTTCACATTATTAAGATTAATACCCATTAAAGCAGAACTAATTGGAAATTATTTAGACAAGCAGATCAAGAAATGGAAATAATTATATATGCTCACTGCTTCTAATTGAGCCCATGTTTTGGATGCATTTTTAACAAAATATTTTCAACTCTTTTTTTTTAAATGCTGCATCAAGCAGTTATCTTTGTGATTTATGGCATTGCAGATGTTAACAGTAGTTTCCGAGATTAAATAACGAAGCGTCAGGATAAATACAGATTCAAATGAAAATTTTATTTCACTTGAAATGCGATGCTTTAAAAAATCTCTTTGCAAAAGTATTGAGCTTTGAAAAGACATTTATCAAGTATCTCTTTCTCTTATTTCAGTAATTTTATGCATTTTTATTTCATCTTTATTCTAAAATGGCCCTTTCTAATCTGCTTCTAATAAGATCTAACCTAATCTAAGATCTGACCTCCTATAATTTTCAAGTTAGCCTCCCTGACTTTTTCATTTATTTTGCTTATTTTATAGTACCTATAACCTCCCCCACTTTTTGGGCAGCATACAACATAAACAAATAGAAAACAAACAAAAGTAACAAAGAGGTAAATTCAAACAATATCAAAAATAAAAATAGCCTGAGAAAGAAATTGATGGAGTACAACACTCCTAGAATGAGTTGAGAAAAAACTGCCCTAAACAATGGAATAAATGATTTTAAAGTGTCCATAACCATTTTACTTTTTTCTTGGGGATTTCCCAAATGAAAATACCTAGGAACCTTTTAAAAAACTCTTGCTAAATTGGATTGCATTTGTTCTCTCTTGCATGCTCTTACTGCAGTCTGTTCTACCGGCTTACTAAATTATCTTTATTCCTTAGTTTTCTTCACCCTCCGCTAATCATTTTCTCTGTGGATGGCTTCCGTGCGTCATACATGAAGAAAGGTGAAAAAGTGATGCGCAATATTGAGAAGCTAAGTAAGTGGGCATGCTGGAACAGTATATCTCAGACTGGTGAAGTGCTTGACTAGCCATGACTTCTACTGGTTTGGGTTGGCCAACTTTGTCTGAACTCATACAATAAAGAAGGTAGGGCTCCCTGAAGTGTTTGGATGGGAACAGAAATTGTCACCCTCATCCTCACAACATTCAAAGTAGAAATGGAAAGATTATGGCAAAAAAAAAGCGCAAAGATAGAACCCATAGTGATGGAAGCCTTGGGTGCATCTCCTGCATATCTGCAGCGCCACTTCAGCCCCATCAACAAATTGACAAAACCAGTCAATTGCAAAAGGCAGCTTTGCTTGGAACAGCTTACGTTCTGTGACAATATCTTTAACACCATCAAGCCTTGACGTAGCTGCCTACCTCAGCTCCTTGGCAAGGATTGGATAGGTGAATAAAAATGCCAAATCCAGTCTAAATGTCTGGCTGTCTATGCGACCAATTGAACTGAAGAAATGTTCTGTTTCGCATACGCGTCAGCTTAGCATAGGATGGAAATTTGTAACAGCCTTTCTTGAGAGGTGTTTACTGAGAAGTAAATTAATAGATAAAATTCTATATATTGTCAGAGCAAATTCCAAGAGAGAGAGAGAGAGAGAGAGAGAGAGAGAGAGAGAGAGAGAGAGAGAGAGAGAGAGAGAGAGAGAGAGAGAGAGAATAGATATATAATATAGGTAGGTAGGTAGGTAGATATATAAGCGGATGTATGTATGTATGTATGTATGTATGTGTGTGTATGTATGTATGTATGTATGTATACGTACATGTATATCAACTATAACTCAAATTTTTGCATGGTCTTGTTTAGTTCTTGTGAAAAATGTCATACTTTGTATTGTGTGGTTCAAAGCAAGCGGCATACATAAAATTGAATTCGTCAACAGTTCAAAGTGCTGTTGACAACTTGGAGAGGAATGCCATAAAAGCCTTCCTCTGGTCAAAGCCAATGTGATATATCCAGCTTTATAGTGTGTCCAAATATATGTCTGTGAGAATGCGTTCAATGTCCCTAGAAATGTTTGAATTTTTATATTTTATAGAATGAGCCATTAACCACCACCACCACCCCGCGTTGCAATTATACTCCATGGGTTAAAATTTTACCAGATGCATTTGTAGAAATGTGGTCATCTTCAAGAAATGAACTGTTTTTACTCTAGGATACACATCTTCCCTTGTATGAATGTTGGAGACTGTGGTGCTGAAGAAATGATCTATCCTCTTAACCATACTCAGGGGTGGGCTGTTGGGGGTTTACAGGGGTTCAGGCAGACCCTTAGTGAAGATTCTGCGGGATTTGCCAAACCCTCAAATCCCACTCCTCGCTAGCCCCACCCACTCCTCCCCTCCCCTCCCAGGAGCCTCCACACAGCCTGTTTTGGATGCAGGTAAGTGCAGGGTGCCCACGGAGGCTCGGGGAGGGTGAAAAATGGGCCTCCCTGAAGTTTGGGAAGGCTGGAAACAGGCTCGTTTCCAGCCTCCAGAGAGCCTCCACAGCCCGGGGAGACCTTTTTCGCCCTCCCGGAGGCTCGAGGAAAGCCTCTGGAGGATGGGGAGGGCAAAAACGCCCCCGCTGCTGTGGTGCAGGAGGCCGACTAGGCCATGCCCACCATGGCCACACACACCCAGCAACCAGGCAGCGAACCTGCTGCTGAAATTTTGAAGCCCACCCCTGACCCTACTGCATGTTGGCAGAGTCAATATATTAGAGAAACTGAGTTGAATAATTTGTGGGAAGCCATCCATTCTCTTCTTATACCATGTGAATCAAACCGTTACATTAAATAACAATAAGTGTAGTTTGTTATATTGTTTGTTATACTATGCACTGTTAACCCAGTTTTAAGATTTAGCATCTTGTGTGAATTGAACCATGTTGTTTTCAGGATCCTGTGGAACCCATGCCCCCTACATGAGACCTGTCTATCCAACCAAAACCTTCCCAAACTTGTACACTCTCGCAACTGTGAGTTTTCTTTTTCTTCATACATACACATAAAATATATATTTAAAAATACTTCTTAAGTATTAGCATGGCTGGGACATTAAGATTCTTGAATATATTACCATCTTTCCTCTTTTGAACTGGAGGAAAACAGCTCATTAATTTGAGGATGGCTGTTTATATTCGTGGGCCCGTGAAATAATCAAGATTATGTAATCTAGGAAGAGTTGAGAAAAGGCTGACTCTAATCATTGAAATATATCTAGACTTGTGTCTTAAAGTTGTTCCATAGTGGTACCCCTAAGTGTAATGTGTCTTCAGCTCCATCCTATTCATGCTGGCTGCTGATTATGGAACTGAAATCCCAAATCCGGAGGGTATTGTCTTGGGAAATTTTGTCAGAATGATCTTTAGAAGAGAATGTCTGTAGCTCAGGATTGAACTGTGGGGTCCTTGGTGCTTTCTGAACTTGCTGGTTTTCTTGCAGGCATTTCATATCTAGTAGCACTAATGATGTTACCTAGTTTGGTAATGAAATGCCTGCAAGAAAACGACCAATGCTCAAGGAGCTCCAAGAATTATCTTTGACTATAAGTGGAAGCTTCAGTAGAAAGTTTAGACACAAAATGAAGACAGCAATAATATAAAATAGATGTTATGAATTCTATGTAATAAAATGTGATCTGATCTGATTAACCAATTTATTTTTGCTGAAAGGGACTGTACCCTGAATCTCATGGAATCATTGGAAATTCAATGTATGACCCTGTGTTTGATGCTATTTTTAACCTTCGAGGAAGAGAGAAATTCAATCACCGATGGTGGGGGGGTCAGCCGGTAAGTATCAGTTTTGTTTGATTTTGGTCCATTATGGTTAAATCGCATAGCTAGAGTTTTCACTCTTTTACATGCAATTAATTTCAGTCAGTAATTAATTCAGTCAATGCTAATTTTCTCTCTCTCTTTTTTTTTTGTCTTGGCCCTGCTCCTTTTTGAAGCAAGGCAGCTACATATATACCTTAGGTTATGTAAAACCTGTGAATGATTAAAGCAGCCATGTCTTTCTCTAGACTTATGAAACTACCTTGAAAACGGTCCTTGACTATTCATTAAAGGCATTCATTAAAATACACACATTTAGAAAGGGAATTTGTGTGGAAACTCCAGGATTCTCTTCAATTGGATTTGTCAATTCTGGCCAGACCAAGTAGGGAAGCTGCATATCGAACAGGATTTTTTTTTTAACCTCATTTGTTGATATTTTTCCCTCTTTGAGGGTAGTCTTAAATAAGCTTATGCACACTTTTTAATAAGGTAGATATTAATATTATTAAGAAGTCTATTAATAGAGGGTCACTTCTGAACCGGCTGTTTGAACATAAAGGAGCCATGTCCTTTGAAGAGACAATATAGCTGCTTTGACAATTTCTGTTTGTCAAAAGATGTGGGTGTGTGTCTGTGTATTTATCCATAAAATACATTTTTTCCAGTGTATATGAAAAGGTACACCTAGAGGAAAAGATCAACAGATTACCATCAACCAAAATAATCCCTTCAGATCATGACTGTTATGCATCTCTACCAGTTGTTAAATATTGTTTAGAGACATAATTATCCTATCCATAATTAGGGATAGATACTTTAGATAGCCTTACTCAAACTATTTCTGTAGCCATTGTTATTATTTTTCTATTCAATCAGATCTTTTCAGTAAGGATCCTTACTTGGTATCTCTTACTAAGAGGATCCTCTGATTCTCTCAGATTGAAAATTTGAGACTGCTTGAGCTTCCTTTTATATATTTTATGTAGCTTTATTCTTGGGCTTTATGTTCTATGTCTTATCTGAACTACTTGTTCTAAACCCCTCTAGGAATTTAATGAATGCTACATAATTCTCAGGCCCAAATGCTTCAATTCTTAGGGGCAGTCCTAGAAACCAACATTTTAGTTGGTGTTTATTGTAGGAAAGTTTGTCCTTTATAACACAGACATTTTGAGCCATTGTAATCTGATTATATTTTCCTCATTAGATATGGATTACTGCTGCTAAGCAAGGAGTGAAAGCTGGAACATTCTTTTGGTCAAAGTAAGTGTTGGTTTTTAGACAGTGAAAGTTCGTACATGAAAGAGTTTTAGCTACAATCCTAAAGGCAGGTATTTGGAACCAAATGTTCTTACGTGAATAGGGCTTAATTCTCAAATAAAGTTGAAATTGATTTCTTTGACCTACCTGTGAATGGCTTTTTCAGCACATTTTCCACTCTTTTCTTGCTTCTTTAGAAGAGATGAAATTATATTTAGAATGTGCTCCTTTTGTTACTTCTTAATACCTAGTTAGTTTCACAGTGTTTTTCTGCAATGCTTAATTGAACATTCTTTCAGGAATCAATTGACTGAGGGATGAGAAATCAGCGATCTGCAGTGGTGGTTGGAGTGAGATAGCTTGTTTTTCTACATGTTTGTAAAAGTGTAACTACCATCCTGAAAATATTATGTGTGTCTTCCGGTTGTAAAGGTATTATCCAGCCTTCACGTACAAGTACTTTGTCACAGTACCTAATCTAACACACTCTGCTGTATCAGCCAATGTCATCCGGCATTACTGGTCAAGAGGCTGATGGTAATACATGAATAAAAGGAAGACATCAATACAGTAGTTCCCGACTTACGACATATCCGGAATTATGTTTGTAAATCATGCCGGTCGTTAAGTGGGACAGCCCATGACTAACCCAATTTTACGATATTTTGCGGTGGTCTTTAACCAAATCACCATGATGGTTAACTGAATGCTGTGGTTGTTAAGCAAAACCATTTTCTGCCATGGGTGGTTTTTTGTCCAAAACGAGAAATAAAGGCTGGTTTCGAGAAAAACGATAAATGGCGGTCACATGACTGCAGGATGCTGCAAAGAACCATAAATGCAGGCTGGTTGCCAAGCACTCAAAATGCGATCATGTGTCGTCCGTCCCCCCCCAAGGGGAGAGGGCATTGGACTTCAAATCCAGGTTGTAAGCATCTTTTTTTTGGGGGGGGGTGTCTGTTATAATTTTGACTCTGGTCATAAGTCAAGGAGTACCTGTAAGTAAAACAGCATCCTGTTGTGGCATGTTACTTAGCCACCAATATGTCATGCTGAAGGGAGTATCTAGCCACAATCCCAAGTAGACATTGATAATTTTATCCGCTGTGAACGTGTGTTATTTCTCCTTTTAAATTAAAGCTATTATGCTGACAGCTGCTAAAAGATCATAGGGAAGCGAAGTTCAGCTGTTGAGCTACATGTTATATGTTGCCCTACACATTTTTAAGGAATTTCCCACCGCTTGGTTGACTAGATGACCCCAGTTTTAATGTTTCTGATCTCTCTTGATTAAAACAAAAATCCTGTTCATTTTTCAACATGACGCTTTAATAATCCCATCAAGCTTCAGACAGTAGAGAAGAAAGTTTGTCAACTAGCAGGGACTATGGTCATTCTTTGACGTTTAATTTTCTGAAGAAAAGCAAGACATTTTTTTTAAGCTGAGCATTTAGTAACCGTGATTCCTAGGATTTGGTGTTGAAGAAGCAATTCAGCTAAGCTAGTTTGTAATAGGCAGACATTTCTGATGCAAATGTGGCTTCAAAAAGAGCTGCCATGTGAAGCTCATAAATGGAACGCCTGATCTTAATGACGATCTCTGTAAGACCATAAGAAATTAATAATCTAGCTGAAGTTTCATTCTTTTCCTGTCTATTTTGATTTAGCGTGATCCCTTACGAGCGCAGAATATTAACCATACTGCAGTGGCTAACTCTGGCAGACAATGAAAGGTTGGTCTTTTCTCTATCCCCTCCCTTACTTTCACAGCAATGAATGCATTATTGATACCCTTGGTAGAAATTGAATTTTGATGAGACATATTTGCTTGTTCGATGAACTAATGATGTATATGTTGTACTGGGGAAATTTTAATTACATGGGTTAAAGCTGTCGATATATTGGTTTTCCATTGTTCCTATTTAGAGTAATAATTCAAGAATTGGGCAGATATCAAGTTTTTTTTTAATCGGGTAATTGAGCATACATGGCATCGTATTTTGCTCTGAGGGGGAGTCCAAGAAGGAACAATTGTAGCCTTTTCCTATTTCGTAAAGATAATTATCAAATGTTTTCCCAAGAGCTTGTGCCTCTTTTGGCATACTTTCTAACGTTTTAATGAAGTTACAAAATAGAATATTAAATTGTTTCATCACTGGAAAATATATGAGATGGCAACTTTCTGATTTTTTGTTTTTTGTTTCCTCCCATAAACAAGAGTGTATACAAGGTCAGAACCCTGCCTGAACTTGCTCCCATTCTGCCACGATAACCCAGCTTTGCCTTATCCCAGCAAAGTGAAAGGGAAAAGGAAAGTCCAGAATGCTCCTGAGGGTTGGGAAATTACCATCCAGGCAAGAAGGAGGGATCAAGTGGGGACATAGCCTAGAGCAGGGGTATCAAACTCGCGGCATCACAGCGGCGTCACATGATGTATCGGGACTTTCCCCCCCCCTTCGCTAAACCGGGCGGGGGCGGGGCAGGGCATGTGATGCATCTGGCCCACGGGCTGCGAGTTTGACACCCCTGGCCTAGAGTCATTGCGCAGCTGCAAGAGACCTAGTGCTAATTCCCTTTAAATTCTATAGAACTTTATCTGTTTGTTCCCAGGGAAGGGCGAGGAGTCTGGGGGGCGTCTTGTATTATATGTACAATACAATAAAGTAGGCAACCTTCTATAGAAGACCTGAATATTGCGTGGGTCAGAAGGAGGGCTCTGCAGCCCCTTCACATCTTGGACATAAACAGTTTCAAGTCCTTCCCTCGGGATGGCACTATAGAGCACTATATGCCAAAACAACTAGACACAGGGACGGTTTTTCCCTTATGCCATCACTCTGCTGAACTCCTAATTCTCACAGTGCTGACTAATGTCTCTGTATACTTAACCCATGTAGTGTGGCTGTAGTATTATTGTTTATCCTACTTATTAACTTATTTACTCCTCCCTTTTATTGGTATTATTATTATTATTCTGTTGCTTTGCATGTACACTGAGAGTTTCTGTACCGGAGAAACAAATTCCGTGTATGTCTAATCACAATTGGCCAAATAAAGTATTCAACTCAATTTGAACGCATAACGTGTGGATCTGGTTTCTTGCATCTAACACCTGAGGAGAAATTACTGTCAGAAGCTTCTCTGCTTCTGTATCAGCAAGTTGACAGGAGCCTTCTCCAAGCAAAGCCTGGAGCAAGTATTTAGTGGGCTCCAGCTTTCCATGTACAAACCTCAACAGTTTATATCCTAAAAATTACTAGAATTCTGCCAGGGCAGACTGATAGTAGAGTCAAGAATTCCTAATGCTACTGCTACAGTGAATTTTGATCCAGTAGAGTAGGGGTGTCAAACTCAAGGCCCTAGAGCCAGATCCAGCCCATGGGGTGCTTAGATCAGGCCTGTGGAGCTGCCCTGGAAACAGTGAAAGACCAGCCCGCAGTGCCTCTGCCAGCAAAAATGGAGCTCAGGGGGGCCCCTCCTGAGCTCCATTTTCACTGGCAGTGGTTTGCAGGAGGCCATTGCTGCCGAAAACGGAGCTCAGGAGTGTGTTTTCACTGGCAGACGGTTGCAGGAGGCTGTCGCAGTTGAAAAAGGAGCTCGAGAGCCCATTTTCTCTGGCAGAGCACTCGGGCCACCACAGGCGCCCCTGATTTGAGTGACGTCGAGCTGGCCACGCCCACTCTGACCATGCCCACCCTGACCCTCTGAGTCAAACACAACCTTGATGCAGCCCTCAATGAAAGCGAGTTTGACACCCCTGCAGTAGGGGGTGGCTGTGTCACAAACACCCCCAGATCTCATAAACCCTACCAGACACTCTCAGAGTTATGCAAAATCAAGCAAGCTTATCTTCATGGTTTGAACTGTTATTGCTAATTTCCAGCCAAGGTTCCAGCAATATTTTACTGGATATATTGATTTTTTTATTTCTTCACCATCTCTAAATACAATGAAACCATTCATTTTATTCAGAGGGGCAGGGTGAATGAATTTATCATTTTAGTGGGTTGCAGTATTGGAAAGTGAGAATTGCATGCTAAATGAAACTTGCTGATGTCTGCCTTTCTTTTCAGGCCTTACGCTTATGCATTCTACTCTGACCAACCAGATATGGCTGGCCACAGATATGGTCCATTTAGTTCTGAGGTTAGTACAGTTCATCTTTGCCCATAAATGGAATGGAAATCTGGTGCTCCGGGTTGTGCCATTTTCACATGAACTTGTATTGTTAGTCCTGAGTTAAATGGTTTAAAACTAGTTAACTGTTCACCTCTATAAGCCTCCAAAGGAAATAGGACCTTCTGAAAAATATAGACACTACATTTATAGAGAGGATTAAATGTTAATAACATTATCCATCTGCTTAAAGTTTCAGAGACTGGTGATCTGTGTACGTGTGGGTGTGTATGTGTTGATAGGGCTAGGATTTTCATCAAAGACTTGCAGGCCTACTCTTGGATAAAATCAAAGTTGACTAGTGTTTTGTTTTTTTTTAAGAAAAGCATTGTGGTGCGAAAGGAGCATTTTTTTTCATGTTTTGTAATAATTCGGTAATTTCACGCAAATTGTTTATGCCATGTTTGCTTTTTGCACGATGTGCTAAGTCAAGAGGCTTATTTAACTGCATCCTTAGTAAATGATGTTGGCCGCTTGGGTAGAAATAGGGAGAATACCAGATAGGCTTCAAAGAAGTGTTTCTCAACTTCAGCAACTTAAAGACAGATGAACTTCAACTCTCTGTGCTGACTGAAGTCCGCCTATCTTAACGTTGCTGAAATCGAGAAATGTTGCTTTAAAGCATAGAAGGTGGAGAGAAGATTGCTTGATCATTAAATGGGCTGTGAGGAATCTCCCTCCAGTTAAAATCCATAGATGCAGCCAAACCGCTTGAGTGACTGAGGTCCAATTATACATTATGTTGATCCTGTGCTTTGGCCTTGAAATCCACGGCAGAGACCTAATTCACACTGAACTCTGGAACTGGCATTGGGGCAAGGAACTCTCCGTAATACTGTAATACTGTCTTCCTTTTCTTCTCTGTGAATCCAGGGCCAATGTGAAGTTTGAGCAAAAAACTTTTCCAAGTTCCAAACACAGAGGTTAATTATTCTGTTACCTCAAGTCCTAATAAAGTGCTGTTCCGCAGGGAAGGTCTACACAGTTAACCTTTGATCATAGACTCTGAGGGAATATTCTCCCAGCCACATAAGAACTGCTTAAGCAAACAGCTCCAACAGGGTTGGGAGAACATGGAAAGAATAGATCAGTGTTGGGTTGCGGCTCCAAGCTGAGATTGCTAAACTGGTGGATCCCTGCCACCATTGAAAACAATTTTACGCCTCTGCTGATGGGCCTATTAAAGTTAATCAGAGTGTGGCAGGCATTTTATCCTGTTTCACTCTTGGATAAAGAACTGGCTTTTAAGAAGTCTATATCTGAGGACAAGGAGAGGATTGATTTCTTCACCAACACGATTCAAAAATCTTAATGTAATTATATTATTTAAATCCAAGTTTCCTGATTTTATTCCAAGACTGTAGAACACTTACCGTACAATACCCTTCTTCAGATCTGTACTCTGCAGATGTATCGGATGTCAGCTTCTACTCTTTCCTGGCCAATAAGGTTATTGATAGCCCTTGAGGGATCTATCTCTTATATCTTTGGCTCTTGGGAATCCCCAGCTGGTTATTGCAACACTTGATTCCGCTGCTCTCAGTATATTTTGGGAGTCCAGGACCAAAATAATAGTGCTAAATTTGGAGCTGGAATTGGCTATCGGCCTCGTTCTCAATTTTGTGGAAGAGTCCTCTTGCTGTGGAGGTCATCTCCACCCTTTTCGAGCATCAGCCTTGGAGGTGGGGACAGTAAATTTTCCTCCCAAGGTGCAGATTTGTGAAAACAACTTTTGGCTTTTGCAACTATTTTATTTGGCAGTGTCCAGCTGCAGTCTATCAAACCCTGCTTTGATTAGTTCCAAATTAGATTATTCCCTGCAATTGGTATCCTAGTGACCGAAGGTCAGATGAGAATCAGAAGCAACATGGAACAGTTGCGATTATTTGTTTGGGATTCAGAGATAAAAGTACATATTCCCACCCCCCCCCTGAAATTTTCAGCTCTCAACTCATAAAGCTGCTGTCTCCCATGAGGTAAAATGGAGAAGAAACATCTTCATCTCATATATCATGATAGGTTTGGCTTCAAGTTTCTTTTTGAATATTTAGAGAAGTTAGCCTTTCTGTGGAAATTGCACAGATGTTTTGATTTACATCTGGACAGGATTCTTTGAAAGAACATAAGGAACTGTAAATATATCAGAAAACTCTTAGAAGGAAGACTTAGAGGGGAAGAAACATCAGGTAACCCAGCAGCAAAATAATATTGCTAAATTTAGAGCTGGAGTTGGCTATAGACCTCATCCTCACTGTTGTGGAAGTGTCCTCCTGCTGTGGAGATCATCTCCACACTTTTCAAGCATCAGTAATATTGGCATTTGACAATCAAAAGCAATTCTTTCCTCTTTCCTAACCCTATTCCACCCATTTGTTTTAAGCTGGCAAAACATTAAACATTTGGAATTAATCTTAGAAGTTAAGATGCTTAATCAATAGAACTGGAAAACAAATTCTGGAAGGTTCCAACTCCCAATTCCTTAAAATAATTATTTTTGTACCCGTTTGGGTTCATATTAATTGATTATGACCACTAAAATCTCTCCTGATGTGAAAAATCTCTTGTAATGTGAAAGCAAGCTTAAATAGCATTTATATCAGGTTAAAGTTGTAATTATAAAAGATTTTACAATTTTCAGTGTGTTTTTATATTTTTATTACTTTACGAGTGTTACTACTGTATAAGTAAGCACGTTATGAACTCATAGTGTAGTCATATCATAGTTAAGATGATTTTTTTTGACTGCATCACTATAGAGGTACGGATTATGAGTAGGCAGAGGAAAAGATACACAAGGCATTAAAAGTCCATTATAGGTTAAACTTTAGAGTGATTTGGGTGTTAAGATGAAGAAATACCACCTGTCCAGAATTGTAGGTGAAGAAGGTTGCATGTAATTATTGCTAGGATGCTTACTACTCTGTGTGTGTGTGTGTGTGTATTGTGGGTATAGTTTCAGGATATGGCTTGCAGCAATATTTTGTTTGTATTTTGCTATCTATATGTTCTTAATGGTTACCTTTAATAGTATTCATGGCAGGAATCATAAACCATAAATTTCAAATTAAATAAATGTAATCTTCACCTGAAAGATTATCGTCTGCAGAATGCATTTACCCTCTGATCCTTTTTTAAAATGCTGTTGGAAAGCAATAACAAGGGCAACCACAACAAAATAGTGCTCTCTTCCCACCCCCGGAAAAATTAGGCTGGTTAAAATAATTGTCCTCCACATATTGCCAGACAAGAAATGTTGCCAAGACAGTTGATGAGTTTTGGAGTTCAGTAATATATGGAGATCCACACGTCCCCACACTTGCTTTAGAAGATAATTTGCAAAGTCATTCCAAGAGGACCAATAAAGGAGAATATTTGAAGCTCAGGGTTGAAAGGAGGGGTCCTTTGGTGCTCTCTGAGCTTGGTTGTTTTCTTGCAGATGTTTCATTACCCAAACTAGAGTACCACTGATGACATTACTCACTTTGGGTAATGAGATGTCTGCAGGAAAACAACCAAGCTCAGAGATCAACAGGGACCCTCCATTCCAAGAGGAATGTAAAGTAGAATTAACATGGCTGCAAGATAAGCTTTGATTTTAATAGACAATGATACTGACTTCTCAGCTTAGTCTTGCCCATGCTGATTGGAGTTAATGAAGTCCAGTGGCCTGGGCCAGGCTCCAGGTTGGCCAACCAAGTCAAAATATTGAATTTCTTTTCCCTTCTGACCTCTCTAGTAATGAGTTGTGACCCCCTACTGAGATCAAGCTTTGATGTTTGATCTCTTCTGTTTATATTTAGTATTCAGCTCAGTGTACTGCACTGACTTACAAGGACAGCACTTTCTACATGATAGGCTGACTCCAGTTGGTAAATTTATTTATTTGGGCAGCTTATCTCCCTCCCCCTTAATCCAAAGGGATTCTAGTCAGTTTCCCTAGAAATGCTTTACTGCTAAACTGAAGGTGGAGGTTGATGATGTAAGGAACTTTTAGACCCATTTTTGATCCATCAGCTTGCAACTTCAACCAGTCAATTGATTAAGTAGCAATCTGTATGTGGGTAATAAAGTCATAATAGGTTTTGTAGAGGCTGGATCCCAATAATGATAGCTAATGCACAAAGATCTTGGATCGGTCTTCCTTTTCTCTCCCCCCCTTTTTTTTAAAGTAACTCAACCAGTCATTGGATATGAGATGGGCGGCAAATAAATTTCATAATAAATAAATAAAATCAGAGCTACAGTGGGGCAAAAAGGTTTAAGATATCCAATCATGGTTCTCTGGTCTCATATCTACTTTTTGTTTTTGTGTTTTTAGCTTGGTCACTTGGAAAATCCTCTGTCTGACAAACATTGCACATTCCCCCATTATATCTTGGTGTATAATGTCCTATTTTGAGACATTTTGTTGCAAGTACAAGTATTTGGCTAGTTCTTTCAGTTCTAGGTGTGTCATCATCCTCGGCTTATATTGATCTCATTTTTCCAACGTAAAGCTACGATTTGGCTGATTAATACAGATTTGGCTTTCTTCCTAGCTTTAATTTCTTAAGAAAGAGAAGCTATCCCTTTTGTGAATGTTTGTTCCAATGCTGTTTACCATGATCAGTGACTTGGACAACATCTGTACGCTTAAGGATTGCTCTGCTGCTCTTCTAACATGCTACCCTGGAATGGGGGTTCTTATTATTAGACCCACTTGATGGCATAAGTTAAAACTCTGGCTGCGCTTCTCTTGGAAAGAGTGAGTAAACTCTTGAGAATCCTTCCATCTGCTGCTGCTTTCATCAAGGCTGCACGAAGCTTGAACTCTTTTCTTTTCTTCTTTTTCTTTTTTCCTCTCCTGTTTTTTTTAAAAAAGAAAACTGAAGCTGCTTTCTGGAGAGAGAGAGAAATGGAACTGGATTAGCATTTCCTTTCCAACTGTTTGTCCAAGAGCAAAGAAACAGCATGGCAGATGGTAATACTGTTTTTTTTTTATTATTTTTATTATCTTCCAAGAACATGGCTCTGCAATTGGAACAGCAAAGATGGAGAATGGCTATGCAGATAGAAGCAAACGGCCTTGTAAATCCTTGCCAATTTTCAACTTCCCTTCTCTTCGCTTCTTTCTTTCTCCATTTTTTTTTTTTAAAAATAAACAAGCTGCACTATCTTTCTGTATGTGTTATCTTTCTCTGTTCGGGGAATCTGATCCTAAAAGTTGCCAAGAACTCTCATTGTAGCTGTCAATTGGAGTTGCATGCAAAGTTGCATCTTTTTAAGATCAGTTTGAATAGCATCCAGCATTTCTGCACTGCTTGGGACTGCAGCTCTATTGTTTCCAGACGATTTCTCCTCCACTTAATAACGTGGTTCATTCATATCTTCCCCTCCCCTATTTTTTTAAAGCCTTTCCTCACATGTCACAGCACAATAATCGTGGAAAGCATATAGCTAAATCTAACGATATCCTATATCCTATCTAAGGATATCTTATAATACAGGGAGCAAATGCAGTGCCTGTTTGCTCAGTGTTTCCGCTTCCCTCCCATTAAAGATCAAAATGAATGACAGGTCAATACTGATGACTTCCGCATTATCCAGTTAATAATGCCATGCCTTCTTGGAGGTTTTTTAAAAACTGGGCATGCCTCCAGTTGCATGGAGTTGATAGTGACTGGGAGTTCAACAGTATAAAAATATTACATGAACAATTTTAATTTATTCTCTCCAGCAATAGAGAATTGGTATCTTACTGTTCTTTAAATAGTGAAGCATTAATACGTTAGTACAATTTAAAACATAAGTATGTTGGACATCCAGTAATAGCAATAGATGTAATAGCTACTACTGATCCTTTCTTTCTCTTGATAAGCATGAAAAGAGTATTCCCCCCAAACAAACAAAGAAACAAACCAGACATCATCTTCAGAGTGTTGTTTCCTGCAGCCCCAGGACTATTATCACAAATAATTAAATTCTTCTTTTCAACTTGACCTTGATCATAGACCCAATATTAAATGGTTTGAACCAAGAGTTTTGGCGTGCCCTAGAGACGAATAGCTTTTAACAATCTGATGTTGAGATGAGCTTTTTCTGAGTCCAAGCATCTCTCTCCGTCAGTACAGGAGAGTAGTTTTGGGTCTCCTCTTACTTCATCTAAAAGACCTAAAAGAAAAATCAGTCCTAAGAGGATTCAGAAAAGACGTATTCCTCCTTCCAAGAGAAGACGAAAAGTAATGGAACACTTGTCTGCGGAATCCCGTCGGAACAAAGTAAGTTTTCAAAACTGGTACATACCAACCACTGAGACTCTTAAACAACTTGATTTTTTTTTGTCCTCCCAACTTTGGGATGAACTTCTTCCAAATCAAACTTTCAGTGCAGCCATCTTGAAAGGCAACAACCACAGATTGCCATCAAGCAGTTGAGTTCATTTGATGTTTATCTTTTCCTTCTTGCCATTCTTCTTTAAAGAAGCATTCTCTTGTCTTTGGGTGCAATCTTTAAATCCTTCTTAACTATTGTTTTGAAATATCACAGGATTCAGGTGTAAAAATCCATTTAAACTGTTCCAATCCACATTGGATTAGCCTGTAGAATCATGCTTATTGTCACCCACCTTACACTTATTTTTTTTCCAGCCAAAATGTATTTCTTGGAACTGATTATTTTTCCTTCTGGAAAGTTCTATTTGTAAAACTTGCAATGGGTTGAAGAAATTTGTGAATGCTCCAACTGGAAGTTTTAAAGAAGAGATTGGACAACCATTTGTCTGTAATGGTATAGGATTTCCTGCCTGAGCAGGGGGTTGGACTAGAAGACCTCCAAGGTCCCTTCCAACCTTCCAACTCCAGGTTGCTCCTGTTCATGACATGACACCATTGGTTTCCTTTAGCAGGAGACATCAAATACAGCCTTGTTCATAAGAATTGATCTGTGATCTTTTCTTATTTCATGACCGATAACTGTATGGTATCAATTTTTTTGCAATGCTGGAGGATGCTTGAAGCTTTAGGCATATTTTGAGGCAACGAATATCAGTAAGTTCAAAGGAAATTTATCTGAGGCTGCTATCTATTTGAACACTCACACTCAGTGATCAAGCTGAATGAAAATATGATTGTAAGGAAGTCCTGTATCCATAAGGCGCCTTCATGCTGTATATAGAATTTGTATAGGACACGGATATAGCTTAAACATAGATTAACAGCATGAAAGGTTGACCATGTGTACCTATAGCAATAGATTCAAGTTGATGTTTGAGTGTTTCACTGTATGAAATGTCTATTCAGACTTTAGCACGCAATTGGGATTCAGGAATGTGCTCTGTAATGAATACTGGTGTTCTCACATTGAAAGGGAAGAGAGAATGGAAAGAAGCTTTTTCTGTGTCATGTTTTATATGTAAATCATGTCCAGCTGCATTCATTCTTAAATAAAGGACTACTCAACTTTGTTTAAAAAAAAATCATTCACTGAGTGAAGTCCACAAAACCTGCAGGATACATGGATTCTCATCTTCTAGCTTCTTAAAATAAATGAACTGTTAGAAATTAAGGTTGGGAAAATATTATCTCAAGAACTTCATGAACTGAAGTGACCCGTCACTCTCTTTTAAAATTATCTTGGTTCTATGCTTGATTCTTCATTTTAGAACATGGCTTCTAGAGATGCGCTTATGCTTACAATTTTTAATTTTTTTAAGTGATGCAGCATAAGTGTGATATTCTTTAACACCAAGATCAGAAGTCCATGGGTGCACATTATAATATAACTGTAAGCTTGTTAGAATTTCTTTGAGTTTGCTTAACTCTTTAAGATGAATGATTTCTCATATTATGAGTTAGAGTCTACAAGTACATTGTAGGTTTTATGGAAATTTTTAATCTGTTCTTTATTTCAGATATTATTAGTACTGATCATGCTGTTTTGAATATAATAAGATACTCCAAATATGTTAATATTCTCATAATTCTCATAAAACTATCAATCATCTCTAGACCTCAGTTACTCATTGAGTCAGAATATCTGAAAACAGCTGCTAAGGAATAATGTGGATGAATTTATTGTTATCAAGTCTTTTCTTTTTTCCAAAAACTTCTGGTTAGTCATTCAAGAACCATCATTCTGGACTATATTAGTATTTGGTGTAAAGCAGTGCTTCAGAGAGATTAATGTAATATAATACAGTATAATACAATTGATATTATAGCAGTTTATGTAAACATAACATCAGAAGAAAGGGGAGTCTGATAGTGTAAAACTTGTAATGATAGTTTAAAAAAGAAGGTTAATTCTCCCTCTTTGTGTAAATATGTGTGTATATATAGATGTTAGGTCCACTAAGAGATATTGACAAGATCCTTGGGCAACTAATGGATGGACTAAAGCAGCTGAACTTACACCGATGTGCCAACATTATCTTCGTGGGGGATCATGGTAATTAAAAAAGTTTTCCTTGGTTTTGATATAGAAAAGTCTTCATTTCTATTGGAAGGCACTTTATTAATCTGTTAAATTGAGCGTCTGTGGAGATTCTCAGCCATCCAGGTCATGGTTGTCCCAAAAGTGCTTTTTCAAGAGGCAACTGGAGTTTCTTTGTTTTTCCTTGAAGATGTTTCCTTG
>JANHFL010110000.1:0-11707 GCA_032468155.1 Oxyrhabdium leporinum
TCCCCTGAATTAGATAAAAATTCAAGACGTTATCTGACTTACCCCTTGTCGTAGAGAATGCAGTAAGGGATGTAGAGGCTGCGAAGGAAACTCCATATATCGTGGTAAGTCCAGTCCTAAACGCCAATCAATCATTATTATTATTATTATTATTATTAACAACAACAACAACAACAACAACAATAATAATAATAATAATAATGATAATAATTTTTAAAAGTCTATTAAAAGAGCCCACCAGCAGAGGGCTGATCCGCATGTACTGCGGCCACTCGGGGTCCGTCATGCAGAAGGGCTTCAGGGCGCAGGAATAGGGGTCCGTCCGGCGGGTGCCCATCAACACGGCCTCCACATCTGGCTGCTGAGCCTTCAGGAGCCCCAGAGCCTCCTTGATGTTCCCATGGACCACATTAATGCGAAGGTTGTACCTGCCGGAAAAAATCGCGGGGAAGATTTAAAAGGAGAAATCCTCCAGTTCTGCACGAATCCCTGTTTCGAATCCGCTCCCCGCACCTGGCTTGTCTAGGGGTGGGGTTAAATGGACCATTTAAAATATAAATATATACATACACACACACACAGATGTCCGATTCTTCTGTTTGGATGAGTCCCAACCGTTTTATTTTTTTCCAGAATTTTTGCCATTGCTTATTTTTTTTAGGGCTGAGAGAAAGTGGCTGGCACAAATCACTTTTGCATTGCTTTTCAATCCAGCTAGCTTTGGGGTGAAAATCAAGGCAGCCACTTTTTTAAGAACTGGGATCTTCAGTTCGATCCTAGCTAGAGGCAGATATTTTTATTTATTTATTTATTTATTTTTACATTTTTACATATAAGACTTGTGGCATCACCAAAGGAAGAATTGTGGCTTACCGCTGAGCCGTATCTTGAATAAATTCTTCCATCTCTGGGAAGGGAAGGACGGTGCGGATGTAGAGAGCCTGCAGCTGCTCCGACTTCTCTGGATATCGTCTACGGAGAGGCGAGAAAATGTTTGTTAAAAAGGAAAAACCAGCAACAGCCTCTCTCTCTCTCGAGGGGTAGCTGGACGGTCGCTAAACGAATTGTCGTAAGTTGAGGACTGTATCGGGGTGAGGGTTGCAATCTGGGCCCAGCTGTAGGGTCTCCTATCTCTAAAGATCGGAGAGTTTGGGCTGGATCACAACGCCCATCATCCCCTGGTGTTGGGGGAACGTTAATCCAGCAGGTTTACACACCAAATAAGGTAGAAAAGACAGGCCGAATACTGGCGGTCCCGGTCCTGGGACGCTGCGACCGTCGTAAATATGAACCAGCTGCCCAGCATCTAAATTTTGTTCGCGTGGGGGATGCTGCAACGGTCGTCTGGAAAACGGTCGTTAAGTCTCGTTTTTCAAGTGCCATTGTAACTTCGGTCACTAAACGAATCGTCGTAAGTCGGGGGCTACCTGTGCCGGCTACTTTAAACCGCCTGGATTAACCTCTCCAGCAAAAGACTGAATTTGGGACTGAGTTTTGCAGGCAGTTTCGGCCTTGGAAGTCAACCATGAGGACTAGAAGCAAGCATCTCCTTTTTAAAGTGTACCGACATTTTAAATTATTATTGTTATTTTTTAAAGTGCTACTATAGGGGAGGCCGGTTTTGCATCATTGTGTGAGCTTGCGGTGTCGAAAGCGAGGCACCTCTGCATGGCGGCGTAAGAAAGGTGTAACAAGGCCGTGCAATCCTTCCCGCCGTTAAACCCAACGCAGATTTTGGAGAGACTGTAGTTATCCAAGCCTTCCTCGATGGTCCTGAGCGACGCTGCCACCTTCTGGCCAAGAGGAGAACCTGCGGGCAGGAGGAAGGAGGGATGGGTGAGCCAAAAACCTTAACCGACAAGGCCGGAAATCCAGGGGCCTCCTGGGTAGCTGATCTATACAAACAGTCCTCGACTTATGACCACAGCGGAGACTGGGAAATCTGTCTTTAAGCGGTGCAGAGGTTAAATGAGGCGTCACGCGACCACACCTGATTTGTTTTTTTTTTGTTTTTTTAAATACATCTGTACGGCCCGTAGGGCACGACAATCCCTCTGAAGTGAACTCAAAGATTCCTTTAGTAGGAATGCCGGCAGCCCCGGCAAAATGTTTCTCACCGCAGGCTAACAAGGCCGTCCGGCCGGAAGATGAATAGTTGTCTGGTATTTCTATTCATCTCCGCCCGCTGCCTTTTATCCCCAGAGCTAGGATGGGGCTTCACTAGCAGCTGTGGCTCTTCCGTCCCAAGGACCGGCCCATAGATTTCCACTGCTCTCCTCTCCTCTCCTCTCCTCTGCTTTCTGCGCATCTGCGCCTCAGGCACTGGACCCAGCTGTTCCTCCTCTTCCTCATCAGCCACCTCCGGACCTGGGGACTGTTGACTCTTTATCTGAGGGCTGACGGACAGCCCAGGCTCTGCCTCTGTCTCTCTCTCTCTCTCTGCCAGCTCCATTCCCTCTTCCCCCTCGGGGCTCCCAGGTTGCCCTGATGCTGACCCTCACTCCCACGCCTCCTCCTCCGATTTGGCTGCTGGAGAGGCCGGCGGCCGACGGGCCACAACAGGTGGATAGGGCTACTTATCGGACTCGAGATAATCCATACGGCCGGACAAGGCTACCTACCGGACTCAGCCAACCCGTAGACATCCGTAGCGGCCTGGGAAACGGGATCGGCTACCAAAGGCACCACGACCCCTTGGGGCAAGTGCTCCATCAGGAAAGCGTGTCCCTCATCCAGATCAGCCTCAGAGTCCGAGTCCAGGATCAGCTTAACTCGGTGGTAGTTGCTGACCCAATCCGGGTACGAGCCCAGGTTGGTGCGAGGCCAGAATTTGGCGTTGGCTTCGCTAAGCACCGACGCGATCCGAGTTTCTTCAACGCTGACGTAGATCTCCCGGGTGTAAAATCGGACTTTCTCGTTTTGGAAGAGATGTCCCAGACCGTCCAGGGCCCGTTTCATCAACGAGGGGATACCAGGGAAAACGTAGACATTCCGGACGCTGATCAGCGGATACGGGAAGGCATGTCCCGTCTTCTCGTCCACCCCGTAGTTGAGAAGAGAGGATTCGGGGACACAAGCCAGCTTCATCTTAGGGCTTTCGGGCTGGGAAGGGTGGCCAACAAATTTCTTGACAAGTGCCACCATCTCCGGATGGGGCTGGATTTTCTCCCCGAAGGCTTTTGCGACCGCTTCAAAGGTGACGTCGTCGTGCGTGGGGCCGATGCCGCCTGACGTCAAGACGTAAGTGAACCTGTCGGCGAAAGACTTGACCTCTGTGCTTATGGCCTCCACCTCGTCAGGCACCACGGAGATCTTGGCCACCTTCACTCCCAAAGAGCGGAGTTTCCGGCACATGAAAAAAGAATTGGTATCTTGCGTGTATCCCTGAAAAAAAGGGGGAAAAAAAAGATATTATTAGAAGGATCATCTTCAGTCAAAGGAGATCGTCGTCATCAGTTAACGACCCCATAATCTCTTTGCGGGGTGGAGTCTGGGCAACTGAATGGAGCTAGCCGAGTGTTTTTAATGGCCGGATGCCCTTCTTGTCGCCAATGAGGAGTTTTGTTCGGCAGATATATTCTCAGTGTGCCCGGAGAGAGAAATATCTGCCTCTAGCTAGGATCGAACTGAAGATCCCAGTTCTTAAATCCATTTTCCAGAATATTTTAATCTAATCTAATAGATTCCAATCTAGTCTAAATCTAATCCCGGCTCCCTTCTGATTTCTCACAGGTGACTCCTTAAGCTGACCTCCCTCGGAATGAGAAATTTGCTTTTTCAAACATGTCTGCCCCTTACTATCCGCTTCACAGGACTTACACTTTAAAACCAGGGTGCCTCCATGGGAAGATCTGCTTGTCCAACCACAGATTTGGATCTGACATAATAACTTTGGGGTCTCTTCTACCTCCCTGGATATCACTTGTCAGAGACCAGGATTCAAACCTTCCCAATCTTTGCTCTTTTGAACAAGCCCCAAATTGGCTAGTTTGTACAATAAAGGCAGAAGCCAAATCAATCGTATTAGGACTGAAGGAATCGGTCAGCGAACCTCGCCAGTTGACTTTATTGCAAGGGGGGGGGGGAATTAGATTAATTTGCCGATCAAAGCTGCCTCGATTTCCCTAAAGTGTACAGCGTTGTGCGAAGGTTCGTGTACCTTTAAGATCTCGTCTCCTATGATGATGACGCCAGCGGTCACAGCTGCAGGTTGAGGGCTGCCCCCTTTGTTTCTCGAAGTTTCCCCATCCATCTGGGTCGCCATGGTTTGCAGACACCGCCTGGGCCCTCCGGCAGGCACCACGTTCCTGCGGAGCCAAAAATCCCAGCGCAGGACCGACCGGCCCTTGGAAGCTGCCAGTTTAAAATGTAGCTTTGGCGGAGTTTTCCAAGCGGCGTTTCCTGAAAAAAACAACAACACCCCAAAACAACCCTCGGAAATTATTATTTTAAATAAAGGAGGAGGAGGAGGAGGAGGAGGAGGAGGAGGAAGTGTGGGGTCTTTGGTGCTCTCCGAGCTTGGCAGTTTCCTTGCAGACGTTTCATGACCCAACTAGGTAACATCATCAGGGCTAGAAAGGAGTGGAGTTTCCTCTGTACGGGACTGATGATGTTGCCTAGTTGGGTCACGAAACGTCTGGAAGAAAACAACCCAGCCCAAAGAGCAACAAGGACATTATTATTACTATTATTATTACTACTACTACTACTACTACTACTATTATTATTATTATTATTAACAATTAAAAAACAAACAAACTTTGGAAGATTGTTTTGTTCTGTCCGGTCGTTTCTACTTTATTTATGATTATATTCCTCGCTTTGGAAGGAGTACGCACTAAAATTTCTAACCTGGCATCCTCTGACCTGTAAAATTGAAATCAGCATGGAATTAAATCACTTTTATTGATTGAATTAATCAGTTTCAAATCAGATTCCTGAGCTGTGCATTGCACCCTTTCGGGCATAAATCTGCATTTACTTATTTATTTACTCCAGCTCCACCTGAGACATCAAACAAGGATTGGTCTATCCAGGGACTATTTCCCAAGACCATGATTCATCCCAGAATAGTTTGCGGCTTTAAGCAACCCCCAGAGAGAGAAGCCTTCGCTCCCACGGGGTCTTTGACGCTCTGCCCACGCTCAGGAGCCCCCTTTGCAAAACCTACAGAGTGGGAGATACCATTTTCAAGAAAAGACCCGGGAAACTCCCAGGCACAACACCCCCCCGACTTACCCAAGCCTTGTTCAAGCGACTGTCCGGGAGCCCCGCCTACCGCTCGCCCATTGGCTGTTTCTTTTGGCCAGCCCCGCCCGCCTCTCTGGCTAGCGGGAAAGGGGCGGGGAGCGGAAGAAGCGCGGATTGGCCAACAGGCTCGGGCGGCTGTTGCAAGAGCGCGACGCTCTGGGAAACTACACTTCCCATCATGCCTCCTGGCGCTTCCTTGTATACAGCAGAGATATTTGCAAAGGGCTGTTGCCCTTTGGGTTATATATATATACATATACATATATATATATTACATACACACACACACACATATACGTATATACACACACACACATATATATATGTATACACATACACACACACATTACATATATATATATATACAGGAAGGGAGTAAATGGATGAAGGGAAGGAAGTGAAAAATCTCCTCTTCCCGCTCCAGCCATCTTTCCTTTTAGGCTCCGCTATTTTTAAAAAGTCGAAATCTACCAAGAAGGCTGTTTTCCCACCCCCTGGATTGCCTATCTGAGGCTATACCCTACGTTATTGAAACTACACTGAGTCTAAGGCTTGGAAATGTAGGCTACATTCTCCTACGGATCGCTTTCGAAAGCACCCGGTCGACCAGCAAAAACGAACAAACCTAAATCCCATATAAACAATCTTTATTCGCATCAGAAAACCAAACCATTAATTAAGCTTAGGTTACTTGCGTGAGTTCCGCTCTTTTACACCCTGCTTTTAAAACCATCCTCAGGTAACGCAATAGACACACTGCGCAATTAAACTGCAGTTAAAACAATATTTTAGGAAAATGTGTTGCAGCGAAACACGAGTAACAGAAAGCACTTCCATCAATAAAGATTTTTTTAAAAAAAAACAAAGGCCCTGAAAGAAAACTTAAACACAGAAGTAAGCACAAGGAAAACAAGAATATGTATAGAATATTTCTTGGTACAATACATACGGACTCATAAACGGGTTACAACATGGATGTAACTACACAAAGTTGCTGCATTTGCCCATTGAACCCAAAGCTTAAATATTGCCTATTTTTATTGATTTTATTTATTGATTTTTTAAGAGATCGCTTTGGGCAAAATTTAAAGTCCTGAATGGCTTTCTCTGAAAGGCAACGTGGTTTAATTTTAATCCTTTGTACCAGTGCCCTTCAAATGGTTGTTTGAACCCAGTGTAGTTGCATCGACAGTTTTTTATTATTTTTCTCATAATTTTCAGTTAATCTGTGACACCATTCCTCCTTCCACCAACATATTCCAATGTCCAAGTTACATTAAACAATGTAGAAAATTGCGACCGAGTTGGGGTACACCGAGGCAGAAATGATCCTTGGCATGGTGACAATTTGTTAATCCAGCTCAAGGAACAATCGTATCAAAAGTAATCATATTAGGAAGTTGAAATATAAGATTAAAAGGGAAAGGCACATTTTAAGAACAACGGCGCAGAATCAAGTTTTGCAAGACCAGGGATTTTTAAAAAACGATTTAGGCCCCTCGGGCAGGCCAAGCTTTCAGCCAGTATAAGAAAATATTTTGTAAAAAGTCAAGTTGTCGTAGTTTTTGAAGATTGCTTCGGCCAGATAAACTATCGGAGGCAAAACCAGTTTTTCTTGGCCACACTGTTGTGAGCGGTGTTTTCTGGGATCGGCATCTGAAAATATTTCTCGGAATTTTAGGATAAGAGATAAAAGGAATCAACTGTTCTCCCAAAAAGGTGCTTCTATCGAAAACGCAGAAGATGACGGAGGCGTGTCATTTTTCCACTTTCTTCGGCAGCGGTCTTCGGAAAAGCAGGATGTGTGGCTCTGGAATGGGAAAGAAAAGAGCAGCGTGAAAAAAAGATCGCGAGAACTCGGATTTTTCCTCCCGCAGGAAAGCTGTCATCAAATCCCTCGGTCAGTTTTTATGCGGGGCAAGATTCAGAAAGAGTGGAGTGCAAAAGAGCCCATTTGGAAGAATTTATTATTATTATTATTATTATCATCATTATTATTATTATTTTACCGCTCTGCATCCCGCCCGTTTTATTTTTACAAACGCATCAAGATGAAACTGCTGAAACTGAAGCTGGAAGTTGACCCTCCACACGGAGGCCTTCAGATCCAAACCGGGGATAAGTTTCATCCTACCTGGTTCGTGGATCATGTAATGGACCCAGCCCTGGCTCTGTTGGACACCCAGGTTCCGCCATTCCGATTCGGACATGAGATGGGTCTTGGGGACCAGCTTGGCGATGTCTTTGGGCAGCATGACGTGCCTGCAAGAAAAGCCGGGGAGGATGGGAAGGAAGGAAGGAAGGAAGGAAGGAGCGGGAGGTCAATAAGCATCGGACCGAGCTACAAAATCCCACCGGGGGAGACGGGACGACACAAAGACGGAGAGGCAAAGCAGAGTGATGGGAGTCGTAGTCCCACCAAACTTATCCAGCACCTCTTCATCATGCTGGGAAGGCTCTTGGGAGTCTTTGACGCCCTTCCCCGATACGGTCCAATCTCAGCCAGACCTGCTGGCAGGGCACCACTCCCATCGGCCCCAGCCAAAGGCTGTGGAGCATGGGAAGTAGAGTCCAAATCGTTGAGAAACGGATGATGGCTGGGGAGGGGGTTTGTGGGGGGTACGGAAGAGGGAGAAAAGGATTTTACAGTCTCCTAGAAGACTTTTCAAAGAGTTGAAGCAAGGAGGGTGGGGTGATCCATGGAGAAGCCGATCAATTTTATTTTTTAAAAAAAGAAAAAAAAGTCAGGATGAAAATGGGATAAAATACCAAATCCTGTTCATTCGTTTAAATTTATCGACTGATCAGCTCTGGAAGATCCTGGGAGGGGTTGAAAATTAGGATTTTTTCCCCACCTTTTTCTTTCTTTTTTTTAAAGAAAGGCTAAAAATACCATGTCTAATTTTTTTAATGCAGTTTATTAATCTTTTCTTTTCCCCTATCGCAAAAAATAAAATAAAGTAAAACAAATATAGAAGAATTTGAAGTCAGAGGCTCCAGCCCCGCCCCCTCACGTGCGGTCGCCGCGGAAACCTCCAGCCCCGCCTCCCCGCGCCTGCCCGTCACGCCGGGCTCCGCACCCCTCCTCACCGGTACTCGAATTCCTCATCGTCGTATTTATCCGAATAGTAGATCTGCTTGTGCGTCATGGTCGGAAAGGCGGCGGCGGCGGGGCGGCCGGCGGCGTCTGGCTCGCTCCCTCCGGCCGCTGCTCGGCGTTTCCCGGCGGCGTCCGAAGCCCCGCGCTCGCCGGCGCCAGTTGGAGGAAGACGGGAAGGGGGAGGCGCCGGCCCTTGTTGCGCATGCGCCCCTCCCTCGGCCTCGCGCGGGCTCTCCCCTAGCCTACCGTAGTTTCCCCGCCACCCCCCCCGAACCGCCGCTTTTCAAAAGCCTCCGCCTTCGACGCTGATTGGGCGTGGGTGGCTGAGGGGGAGGATGCTTCGGTAGACGTAACGGACTCTGATTGGCTGCGCCCAGAATTGCCTCAGAATTACCTCATTAAGTCTGTCAAGATACAACACCCCCTCAGTCCCGTTCTCCCAACCTTGTGAAGAGGGGACTACAAGTCCCATTCTTTCAGTTTAGGCCGCCGGTTCCATCATCCTGTCAAGCCAGAGGTGGCAGGAACCAACAATGCGTTTTGGTTATAAATGAGATAAGAAACAGGAGATAGTCAATAATGTTCACATTTTATGAAGTTTGTCTTTTTTTATTATTATTCCAATACCTGCCTAACTTTGTGTCCCCCTTGGTTGAAAATTAACTATTTGTTTAATTAGGGACGTGTGTCAATCAAATTGAAAAAGGGGTCTCAGGTAAAGGAGTAGAGCCGCCTCGTTTTCAACCAATGAGGAGCCTCCCCCGCCCCCCCCGCTAGGTGTGTCCGAACCTATAAAACAGCCGTGCCAGCAGCCAATGAAAAGAACAGACCGTTGGCGCGTTAGCCAATCGGGTTCAGAGCTGTTTTGGAGGGAAAGTATAAAAGGAGGCAGCGGAGCGAGCCGTTTTCAGCCAGTCCGTGGAAGAGTTAGAAGAAAGAAGACGGAGGGAAGGAAGACGAGCTTGAAGTCGGAAGAAAGTGGACTGTCGGCAGGACGGAAGAAGTTGAACCGAAAGCAGCGAGCCGAGGAGGGAAGAAACGGCGAAGCCTCTTCTGAAGGGACTCCTGCGTAGCCGGAGGACTGGTGTGAAGACTACGACGAATGTCTTTAAAGCTGAAGTCGTGTAGTAGTTTTTCCATTAGTGCCCGCCTTATAAAATAGCTGTGAGGAAATAGGTGGGTCCCAGCTAAGGCGGAGAGCGAGTCCCAAGTCTAGAGTGTCGCTACCGGAAGTGTAGGAAAAAGCCAAAGGGAAGGGGGCGGTGGTCAGGGAGCCCCGCCTTGAAGGCGGGACGAAACTCGGAAGCGTTTAGTGGGGGGGGGAAAGGGCGGGGCATGCCTCCAGGAGCTCCAGAAGTTTTCTCCGGGAGGCGCCGTCGGAGCAGCCGCAGTTCGTCCGCCTTTGCGCCCCCCAGCCCCCCAATGGTGCGGTCACCCCGGTAAGAAGGGGTTTGAGCCCCCTCGCCCCATACTTTATCACTAGTGCGCCGCGCAACCCTGCATCAGTCGGCCAGTTGCGGGTCGTTTTGGCTCGAGCGCGCTTGCAAAACGCCCCGTCGGGAAAGCTGAGTTGGTTTGTACAGCGGCCCTGCGAGGGAGGCCGGGGGGGGGGGCGCCGTTGCTCGGTCCGGACGACGACCGTCGCTTGGTAACACCGCTCCTTTGCGGGATAGGAGCGGGCATGGCGCTGTTCCCTCGAGGTGCCTTTTAGAGGCGTGCGGGAAGGTAGACTGCCCCTGCGGCTGGAGGCCTTTTAAGGAGCGGCGGCGCGAGGCTCAAGTCGGGCCACACCCGGGTGTCGAAAGCGCTGGTGCTTTTCCCGAAAGTCCGCAGGGGAGGGGGGTCGAGAGAAAGAAAATCCCCTCCCTTCGTGTTCCGAGGAAGCGCTGCCGGAGGATTCCCGGGCTGAGAGTTCAGCCTTGTTTTGTAATCGAATCGTGTTACTAACTCTTTACTCAGAGGCTGACGGTGCCAGACTTGGATCACCCTCCTACCGCCTCCCGTGTGTACGACGGGGCCAGGGGGAGGAATATAAGAAGGAAGAAAAAGGTGGCCGGAGGAGGGGGGTGGGAAAGAGTCAGTTTTGTCGGACCAGAGTGAAGTCCGTTCCAAAAGAAGACGACTTAGAGGGAGAGAGAAAAAAAAGAGCCGGACCAGAGGGAAGACTGCGCCAGGAAGGTTCGCACCGCGCTCTTTCCAGGGCTCCTGCTTCCCTCCGGAGCTCCCGCAGGGCAAACGGGCAGCGCTCTTCAGGGCCCTTCGGTTCCCTAGACCATCCCGAATGGGCAAGGAGAGGAAGCCCTCCGTCGCCGCGGATGGGACGAAAATCCATCGGGGTGTGCGCGCGTGTCCACAACGGGAATGCGGCTCGCCCTCAGTTTGCCCGAAGGGGGAATTGGCAGAAAGCGCCCGGGATATCCTAAAGCTTGAGCTGTTTTTTTTTTCCCCGAGTGTCGGGCCCGTTAGGGGTGGAAGATGGTCTCTGGAACCCTCTTCTAGTTGTTTTTTTTTGGGGGGGGCTCCATTACTGGAAAGTGTTGGGAAAAAAGGGGGGGTGTTTCGTTGCTCTGGGGGAAAACGGTTTGCGATTTTAACGTTTAGCATTTAGAAAAGCGCCGCTCGGTGTGTCTGCCTCCAGGCAAGCCTCAGCTTTGCGAAGTTTGGGGCCAGGATCATTTCTTTTTTATGGCATTGCAAAATTGCAGGCGGGGAGGGTTTATTTATGAAATGGATTTGCTGCAGGCCTTGACGTTGCAAAGCTTGGGGCCAGGAAGAATTCCCTTATTAAACTGACACACCACCCAAAGCGACTCTTTCTCCCTCTGGCCCCTTTTCCTCTTTTCTGCCTTTGTCAGTTACCCCCAAAACCTCTGCAAACCTTGGACCCCAATCCCTCGTTTTCCTATCCTGCACCTCTTACCGAGGTTTGGCCGGTGCCTGCGGGGGTTTCTCTCCCCTAAGAACCGATTATTGCCTCTTTCCACCAGGACTCGCTGAAGGGGTCTGTCCAAGTTTGGCAACCGCATCTTATTCGCATGCTCTACTTTGGGGAGGGGTTTTTTGGGTGGGGGTGTTTGTGTGCGCGCCTCTCACTATCGTGCGCAGCCAGCCTTGCTCCTAAGCCGACTTTCGTGGCTTATTTTCCAAAGGAAGAGACCTTGACTCATCTCTTTGGGACCGCCAACCGAGCCCCTCGTCCAAGCAGGGAGGTTTTTCCTCAACCCAAGTTGGGTGAGTCTTTCCATGCAAACAAAGAAAAAAACCAAAATGCGACCCACTGTCGTATTTTTTTTTTGGGGGGGGGCTCTCCAGCTGCCCCTTTAAACCAACCCTCCCCCCAAGAGCGACAAATGCACC
>JANHFL010110153.1:0-28235 GCA_032468155.1 Oxyrhabdium leporinum
TTCGTCAACACGTTTCCCTTTCTTTCCAGGTGCCGACCTTTCCGATTATTTCAACTACGGATTCAACGAGGAAACGTGGAAAGCCTATTGTGAAAAGCAGCGCCGGCTTCAGCTCGGCCTGGAGCCTTCGGTCCCCACCTGCACCGAAAACAAGATCACGGTACAGTGCAGCGCTTGGAAACTGCTTTCTTTCCACCGCCCCGCTTCGCAAGGAAGGCATCGGCTGGCAGGGGCTCCCAATGGTTTGGGGGGAGGGGGGGATCCAAAAGAGGGAATAATGCACAGGTAATGCTCGACTTAACAACAGTTCAAGGGATGGCCATCCAAAGTTGCAACGTCACCGGAAAAAAGTGACTTGCGACCATTTTTCACACTTAACGACCGTTTCAGCATCCCCCACGGTCAAAATTTGGACACTTGGCAACTGACTCCTATTTCTGACGGTTGCAGTGTCCCAAGGTCACGTGATCAACTTTTGCAACCTTATAAGCGGAGTCAATGCGGAAGCCCGATTTGCTTAACAGCCGTGTTACTAACTGAACAACTGCAGTCATTCACATAACAACTGAGGCTAGAAGGATGGTGAAATAAAATTCAGTTAACAAATGTTTCACCTAGCAACAGAAATGGGCTCAGTTATGGTCGTAAGTCAAGGATTACCTGCACAAGAAGGTCGGTTTTAAATGCGGTGAAGATGAAAAGCAAGCCAGCTTCTGATCTCAACCTTTGGATCCTTTGGAGGGAGACAAAAGGCAATAAGTTGCTTCTAGCCTGTGGACCAAAACCACAACCAGACTTGGGATGCCTGGACTTCACATTCCCAGAATTCCCCAGTCAACTCCCGGGAGTAGAAATCCACCCATCTCAAAGCATGCTGGCTGGGGAATTCTGGGAGTCGAAGCCCACCTGTGTTAAAGCCGCTAAGATTAAAAAGCACTAAACTTTTGCCTCCTGCGTCAAGGTGTACAATTAGGGTCAGGCTTATCCCCGGGCCCATCTTCTGCTGCCAGGATAGAAGAAAGGAGTTCACTGAGAGAGCAAAAATAATTTTTTCAGTCAGAGGAAAGAATATATCCAGTTTTGTTTCTGCTTGAATATCTACCTGAGATAGAAAACTGTGAAGTCTTAACTTTGGAATTTGCCAATTAGATTAGTCGTCGTTATAGAAGCGGCTAATACCTACTAAGAGCGTGAAAATAAAAAATACTGTCTTTTACTGTGGTGGAAAAAGTTGGAAGTTAGTGCTTTTCTTTTCCATTTCCCCCTTATCCTACAGCTTTCCTTCCCCTTCCTTTCCCCTTTCCCTACCATCTTTATTTTCATTTGTATTTTGTACTATGTTAATCTTAACGAAAAATAATAAAAAACAGAATGCACCATTTTTAAAACTCAGTAGGCCATCTCTTGCGCTTTCTGAAGAATCCTTGGCAAACGGGTAGGTATAAAAATAGTAGAAGGCTTTTCAGTCCGATAAAAATAACTAGTGTGTGGACACAGAAAGCTTAGGAATTCCAGATTAAAAATTAGAGCCATTTGCGTCCCTTCGGCAACAGAACCCAACCCCTCTCCACCGTGAGGTACTTTATAATGATAGTCCTCGACGTATGACCACAGTTGAGACCAGATGTTCCGTTGTTAAGCAAGACAGATGTTGTGAGTCACACCCAACTTTATGACCTTCTACCATGGTTGTTAAGCAAATGATTTGCAATTGCTGTCAATAACACGATTGTTAAGTGAATCTGGCTTTTCCCCACTGACTTTGCTTGTTGGAAACTGCCTGGGAAAGTCACGGATGGCAGTCGGACGACTCCGGGATGCCACAACCATCATATATACAGGTAGTCCTCGTCCTACAACGGTTCATTTAGTGACTGTTCCTAGTTACAACAACAGTGAAAAAAGTGACTTATGACTCTTTCTCACACTTATGACCGTTGTAGCATCTCAGTGGTCGCCTGATTAAAATTCAGCCACTTGGGAACCTGACTCATCTCTATGACGGTCGCTCTGTCCCGGGGTCACGTGATTCCCTTTTGCGAGCTTCTGACAAGCAAAGTCAATGGAGGGAATCCGGATTCATTTAGCAACCGTGTTACTAACTTAAGAACTGCAGTTCTTAACTCTTGACAACCGTGGCGAGAAAGGTCGCAAAATGGGGCAAAACTCACTTAGCAACTGTCTCACTTAGCAGCAGAAATTGCGGGCTCAGTTGCGGTCATAAATCGAGGACTACCTGTGTATGCCAATGGCCAAGCGCCCAAATTTTGATCGCTTGACTGTGGGGAAGCTGCAATGGTTGTGAGTGCAGCTGGGTCTGAAGAAGCCTCCTGGATAAGCAGCGAAAGGTTTCAGACCCAAAAAGAAGAGAAGCCCAGTTACCACGACTCGACTCCCAACTTCCAAGCGGTTGTAGCTCACTTTTTCCATCTCCGTTGTAATTTCAAACGGTCGCTAAACGAACGGTTGCAAGTCGAGGACCACCTGTGACGGTCGGCTGGTGGCTGCAGAAAAGAATTCCATCTCCTGGAAAGCAGCGGGAGCAGAGCGGCCGCTCTGCCCGCTTAACGTCGAGCTCTTCCGCTAGTGAGAGAACGCTGGTTTCAGTTGCAGGAGACGGAAAAGGAGAAGGGCCTTCAGAGGCCATGGAGGCACTGCAATGCTTCTTTCTTTCTTTTAAGGTTCAACAGGGAAGAACTGGCCATGCTGAGAAAGAACCCGAGAACAACATCATCAAGATGGATTTTAAAACTGATTTTGTTGCCCTCGTTGGCGGGAGGATGAAAGCCGGGCCTCCTCCGAACAGGTACCCGCGGGATGCCTCTCGGGCGTTGCTTTTCCCAGGGTTTGAAGCCCTTCCCTCCGGCTTCCTTACTCGCCAGACTGTCAGGGCCCTGAAGTTCCCCGGGGGGGAGGAATCTTAGGCTTCCGGGCAAGCTGGAATTCAGGGAAGGCTGATCGAGATGGTCAGCCGAGGCAAGCTTGGTCTACGCTGCGGAGGGAGAGGTGGCCGCATGCTGACCTTGGGGCAGATCCAGCAGGTTCCCCCCAATCTCAAGGCTTACCCCATTTCGGTTAGGTGATCTAGGTAGCAAATGCCTCAAAGCGAGGGGCGTTATTTGAACAAATATTCGGACCAATATTGTTCGTTCCCCAGAGCCTTGCAGGCAGTTAAGACTCCAAAGCAGTGTTTGTCAACCTTAGGAAGGTTAGGATGCCTGGACTGCAACTCCCTTGCTGGCTGGGGAATTCTGGGAGTTGAAGGCCTCGCCTCTTAAACTTGTCCAGATTGACCAACACTGATCTAAAGAAAGGATAGGCAGCTTTGGGGATGGTGACCATCTGGAAATTTGAATGCAGCTCCAGGGAGGAGACATCTAATGCCAAAATGGCTGCCATAGTAAGTACGTGCAGAGTGCAGAGAAGAGCAACCAGGAGGATGAGGAGACTGGAGACTAAAACGTTCGACGGACAGTTGCAGGAACTGGGCTTGGCTAGTCTAGGGAAGAGAAGGAGCAGGGGAGACAGGAGAGCAGACTTCCAGCATTTGAGGGGCTGCCCCAGAGAGGAGGAAGGGGTCAAGCTATTCTCCAAGGCACCCGAAGGCCAGACAAGGAATAATGGATGGAAAGCCAACAAGGAGAGAAGCAACCTAGAACTAAGGAGAAATTTCCTGACTGAGAGCAATCTACCAATGGAACAGAAGTTGCCCTCAGAGGTTGTGGGAGCTTCATCACTGGAGGCCTTCAAGAAGAGATTGGACTGCCATTTGTCAGAAATGGTGCAGGGTCTCTTGCTTGGGCGGGGGATTGGACTAGATGACCTACGAGATCCCTTCCAACTCTGTTAATCTGCATGGCTGTCCCAAAACACCATTCATCAGAAGAGAAATGGTCCCCTAGAGAACTCTCCATGCAGATCTTTAGGAGGCCTAGAGGCATTGAAATAAATAGATGTATTGTTGTTTTTAACAAAAGAAACTAAAGAAGGAGGAGGCTGGTGGACAGCAAGAAAGCTTTGTGGGATGGCGATTGGCGCAAATGCAAGATGCCATGTTGCACACCTCTGCACGAAGTCTTTGGAACATTATGAAATTGTGAGCAATATCCCAAGCAGCTCCCTGCTAGATAAAGTATTGTAACACTCCTGTCTCTAGGATAGCATATACTAATGTCCCAAAATACAAGATTCAGGCCAGTTTTTGATGGTTTTTTGATGATAAATTCTGCTTTATGGAGCTTTATCCAGGCACCTGGGAAGCAAACGCCCAGAACATTGCACAAAAGAAATTTGATTGTTAATGCATTGGAATTAAAATCATCATCAAATTATGATGGTCTACTGGTGGAGGGTGTGCAGTATGCAGTTGTCACAACGTGTGTTTGTGGCGTCCATTACTCCAGTGATGAGCTGTGTTCCAAGAAGAGCAGTGTGATCAGGATCAGCTGCTGGTGCTGAGTGGGTCTTCTTTTGGAAACAGGAAGCTGGGTGGGACAATCGACGTGATTGGCGGACAGGCTGGCACCATCCGGAGGGTGGAAGGAAGGCGGCGTGACAAGCACGCTTCTGAAGAAAACCCCATTCAGGTAAGGACTGAAAAGTGGGCCTCAGGCCTCACACTTGCTCTGCACTTTCCATCCAGATTAGGCGTTCCTGATTGGGGTAAGGCCACACTAGGGGCATGGATCTATTTCTGGACACCACAATATAAAAAATGTTGAGACCCTAAAAGTGTGCAGAAAAGTGCAACAAAGATGATAAGGCGTCTGGGGGCTAAATTGTATGATGAATGTTTGAGGAAGCTACTGGAAGTATGTCTGGAAGAGGATCAAAACGGCCTCTTGATTCATGGGGTATATTCATATTTATGCAGGCAGTTGCTTTAGTCTGGCAAGATTCTGTCTGTAGGCGCACAAGCAAGTAAAGTCGAACGAAGAGAAGGGCAGACTTCCAATATTTGAGGGGCTGCCACAGAGAGGAGAGGATCAACCAATTCTCCAAAGCATCTGAAGCAGGACAAGAAGTAACGAGTGGAAGGTTGTGAAAGAGAGATTCGACCTAGAACTAAGGAGACATTTCCTGACACTGAGAACAATCGGAATGGCTTGCCTGAAGGCGTTGAGGGTCTTCCATCCCTGAAGGCTTTTAAGAGGAAGCTGGACGGCCATTTGTCTGAAAATGTCTGAGGTCTCCTGCTTGAGCAGGGGTTGCACTAGAAGACCTCCAAGGTCCCCTCCAACTGTATATCTTTGCATGCAAGGTGGGATTTTCCTCCTCTTTATTCCGTTTTAAAATGTTCCTCTTCTTTCAAACTACAGTATGCTGAACATCATCTGAAGATCTGTCTCAGTATAGTACATTCCAAAATCATCTTTTTGTAAATCTACTGGCATCTTTCTTTTTGGGGGTTCCTCAAATTATAAATGATCATGCTGGAGCCCATCATGCTTGTTAAATGACTTCACGACCAGCCATCAACACCCTAATTAACAACTAAAAGTTGCCCACAACCAGGAAACATATACGTTAAATAGAACATAGAATTACAGAAGGGACCTTGGAGGTCTTGTAGTCCAGCCCCCTGGCCAAGCAGGAGACCCTACACCAAATGGCTGCCCAGTCTCTTCTTAAAGACTTCCATTGTCAGAGCACCTAGGCCTTCTGGAGGGAGGCAAGCTGTTCCACCCATCGTTCTCCCCATCAGGAAGTTTCTCCTTGGTTCCAGGTTGCTTCTCTCCTTGAATAGGTTCCATCTCTTGCTTCTTCGGATGCCTTCAGCTGCTTTGGAGAATAGTTTGAATTGTTTAGTGACTGTTCGAAGTGACAACAGCGCCGAAAAAAGTGACCTATGACCATTTTCCACACTTACGACCATTGCAGTGTCCCCACGGTCACATGATCGACCGGGGTCACGCGATCCGCTTTTGCGACCTTCTGACAAGCCAAATCAAAGGGGGAGCCAGCTTCACTTAACAGCCGTGTTACTAACTTAACAACTGCCGTGATTCGCTTAACAATCGTGGCAAGGAAGGTTGTAAAATGGGGCAAATCTCACTCAACAAATGTCTCACTTAGCAACAGAAAGTTTGGCCTGAATTGTGGTGGTAGGTCGAGGACTACCTGGCTTCAAAAGCTTTCTTTCTGCAGCGAGTTAGGCAAAGGAGTCCGTATCTGCCCGGGAGATCGGCCACTTGGGGAGTCTCCTCCAGTCGCCGCCGCCGGCGTGAGGCGTTTCAAGCACCCTCCAGGGCTGGTTTCATCCGGCTGGGTCTCTTCTGACGCCCAGCTGACCGCAAGAGGCCGGGCCCCGCTCCTCCACTCTTCTGCAGTTGCAGCCAGAGGCCTTTCCAGCTCTGGGACTTGCGCTTTTTCTTCAGACCTAACCTCTCGAATCCTCTCTGCTCTCTTTGGAAAGGTACTCGGAGACCATGGGGGCAAGACTCAGCCTGCTCCGCCCCCCCAGCAGCCGCCGTTTGTGCCCCCGGCAGGCCCCCCTCCGGCACTGAGTGGGCCTCCGCCCCACTTTCTCCATCCTCCGCCACCACCAGTTGCCTCCGTCCCACCACCTCTCCATCCTCCAGGTAGGTGTCCTGCTAGTACAGGTACTAAAACCAGAACGAGGACGCAAAGCCGTCCTGGTCTTGAAGTGTGATGAGCTGAGCGCGAAGTTGCGGGAGAATTGCCTGGGACTTGGAACGGGAGAGAGGTGCTCTTGCTTTTAAGCGGCGTGGGGAGGAGAATGATTTACTCCTAGGAGAACTCTGTTTCTGCAGAGAAGATTGGAAAGAGGCCAGCGCAGAACAGGGCCCAGGGCAATAGGCAGCCTTGTCGGTGGATTCCTTAGGCTGGGATTGAAAGAGAAATTCTCCTTCAACTCAAGCTCAACTCCTGGGTCATCCCCCAAGAAGTGGTTCGATGTAGTCTCCTCCCGTTTCCTACTGCTTGCATTTCCCTGGCTAGCTCACATCCCTAACATTACCTGGTGGTCTCCCACCCAAGGACTAAGGTCAGGTCCCCCTCAGTCTTTCTGAGATCATCTAAAGAAGTAAGGAGCATTTCTCTGAACATCGTAAGTCCACACGTAAGCAGAGAATGGCTTTTTCAAAACGTTCCCATTTTGATTTAGATTCAGCCATGCACATCTTTGTGATCTTTATCCCGGTTAATTTTAACCTGGGTTGTAAATGTGAGGTGCAGTTCTTCTGTACGTATGTACGTGTACAGTGTACATACCACCCTTAGTTTCCTGGAAGTAAAGACTCTTTCCTAGAAAGAGCAGAATTTGTCCCAGTCTGAGCTACTCTGAGCTACTACCTGGAGGCTGTTGAATCAGCAGATTCGGTGGATTGGAGCCAATGACAGACAAGCCGCTCCTGCCTTTGTAAGGCCTGATCTTCTGCCCTATTTTCCTCATTTGAGACAGCCAAGCCCTTCTGGAATCTGTACAGGTAGTCCTCGACTTGCAACAGCTCGCTTAGTGATCGTTTGCAGTTACAACGGCATTGAAAAAAGCGACTGATGACCGCTTCTCACACTTACGACCGTTTTAGCATTCCCCATGGTCATGTGATCCAAACTCAGATGCTTGACAGGTGATTCATATTTATGACGGTTCCAGTGTCCCAGGGGTCACCTGATCCCCTCTTGCGACCTTCTCACGAGCAAAGTCAATGGGGAAGGCAGATTCACTTAACAGCCACGTTGCTAACTGAACAACTGCAGTGATTCACTTACTGCGGCAAGAAAGGTCGTAAAATAGGGCAAAACTCACTTAACAAATGTCTCGCTTAGCAACAGAAATTTTGGGATCAGTTTATGGTCACAGGTTGAGGACTACCTGTCCACGGTCCTAGCTAATTCTTCTCCGAAGCCACCAAAAGGAAGTTGTTCCTCTCCGATGTTGCTGACCTCCCGTGATTAGATCCCTCTGGTTTATTTTTCACGGATGGATCGAGTGCTGCGTGTGAGATCCCGCCAAGGCACCAACCCCTGGCAAGCAGATCCCTGTCTCCAGCTTGTCTCCTCTTTCTCCCATTCAGCGTTAGGAGTTTTGAGGGGTCCCCCAAGAGAAAGGGCTTCCCCCGTAGTGGCCGTGGTGTCTTCCAAGGAGGATTGCTGATTTCTTTTTCTTATTTCCAGGGCTGTTTCCTCCTCCTCTTGCTCCTCCACCAGCGCTCTTGATCCCAACTCTGGATGGGTAAGTGAGCGTTAGAGGGGCACTGTTGCTGTGGCTGGCTCAGGCCATTCACTCAGCTTGAGAATCTGGGTACAGGTAGTCCTCGACTTACAACGGCACTGAAAAAAAGGGACTTAGGACCATTTTTCACAGTTGCAACCGCTGCAGCAGCAGCCCCCCCCCCAGTGGTCACGTGATCAAAATTCAGGCTCTTGGCAACCGACTCATATTTACGACTGTTGCAGCATCCCAGGGTCACGTGATCCGCTTTTGCGACAAGCAAAGTCAATAGAGGGAAGGCAGCTTCACTTAACAGCCGGGTTATTAACTTATCGACTGCAGCGATTCACTGAACAATTGTGGCAAGAAATGTTGTAAAATGGGGCAAAACTCACTTAACAAATTCTTACTTGACAACAGAAATTTTGGGCTCAGTTGTGGTCGTAAGCTGAGGACTACCTGTATTACTTAAACTCTCGCACCTGTAACCTTCAATTGGGTTTCTACGAAGGGACCTCAAACGGGCTAAACTTGCAGAATGCTCCAATATCCAGGATCCGTGACTCCCGAGGAATCAAAATTTGGCAATTTTTATAAAACGCTTCATGACCTAAAAATAAAGCGGCGTGTGGCAGAATGCAAACGGCCGTCAAGCATTTCCCGCGTTCTGCTGCCGACGTTTGCGTGTGCTGCACAGTCCGGCCTGGGCCATTTCCAAGGCAGAGACATCTCTGGACATCTCCCTGAATTTTTAAGAACTTTTCCAGACCCTTTAGGAGCTCTGCCACGATTGAAAGCACTGAGGAATCTGGGAAGGAAATCTCCCTGAAACGATGACCCAGCATGTCACGACCATCAGTGTGTGAAAGTAGGCAGTTTACAGAACCCTTAGGAAATCTACAGGATGCCAAAAATGGGGCATCCAAGTAGGAAACAGGTAACATTCCACACCTTTCCCAGGTATTCTATGCAATGCCAAAAGGCAAGCAGGTAAAGTGTAAAAGACCCCCATTCTAGCCTTCCTGGTTGCAACAAGTAGTCTTTTTCTCTTGGGTTTTTTTCCCCAGTAAGAAAGTCCTGTACTTTATTTTGCATTTCTTCTTTCATTTTCATATACGTCTTTTCAATAAAGGGTTAACCCTAAATGTAGCCCTAACCCCAATCCTTTTTATGACTCTCTTTTCATACTTTGCCTAAATAGCTCTTCTCATTCTGCATATTGCCTACATCAGAGGTCCCCAACCCCTGGTCCACAGCCCAGTGCCATTGGGAACTGGGCTGCGTATGCGACGCTGCATTTGTGAAAACAGCACATAGACACAAAACCATCCCCTCCCCCTCCCCCCCCCACTGTAGCCTCTGCCGGTCCACCAAGCTGGATAGGTTGGCGACTGCTGGCCTAGGTATTATATACAACGCCTAGGGCAGGGGTCAGCAACCTGTGGCTCTGGAGCCGCATGTGGCTCTTTCATCCCTCTGCTGCAGCTCCCTGTTGCCAGTCGGCTCCACAATTGATAGGGCTTTCGGTTAGGACAGGTAGAGGAAAAAGGATGCTACGCTAGGAGGAGACTCTGGGGGGACGGGGACCGGACTTCCGGTCGGCTCCAGAATTAAACTGGGGGTTTCCGATTAGGACCTTTGTGGCTCTTTAAGTGTTTAAGGTTGCCGACCCCTGGCCTAGGGAAAGTATATAGCATATTAAAATAACACAGATATCAGCTTGAAAATATCATTCTGGCTGGGAATTCTGGGAGTTGAAGCCCACGTCGTAAAGTTGCCAAAGTTGAGAAATACTGATCTGGTTGTATATATTGCACAATCATTGCACTGATTCTTGGCATCCATCACCGATAAGCGGCGAATGCAGGAGGTCCCGTGGACTAAGAGCCGTGGCATTCTGAATCAGTGGAATAAATGAATCGGGCAAAAAGGTTGCGACCACTGGCTTAGATAGCTTTACAAGGGAATTCCGTGGATTTGCGAGGAAACGTCTAGTTTTCAGTAGGCTCTCGTAAGTGAGGTGGCCCTTGTGCTTTCAGACAAAACGTCCATCAGGTCCAGCGACTGAGAAGCAGTCACAAGAGCGAAGGCAGCCGCCATTCTGCTTGGGTGTGGAGGCCAGGATTCTGCGAAGGAGATTTCTCCTCTGGCTTGATCCAGCCGGGTTTCTATTTGTTCTTCAATACACGTCGTCCTCAACTTACAATTCATTTAGTGATCAACTGCATTGACCATTTTTCACACTTACAACCATTGCAGCATCCTCTGTAACTCAGACGCTTGGCAACTGACTCATATATATGACGGTGTCATGTGATCCACTTTTGCGACCTTCTGACAAACAAAGGGGAAAACCAGATTCACTTAACAACCATGCTACTAACTTAACAACTGCAGTCATTCACTTAACAACCGTGGCAAGGAAGGTCGTAAAATGGAGCAAAACTCACTCAACAACTGACTTGCTTAGCGATGGAAATGTTAAGCTCAGTTGTGGTCGTAAGTCGAGGACTACCTGTATTTGAATTGCTTATTGCTTCGCATCACTGTGCTGGTCCCAGTGGATAGATTAACCAAGATATGTTTGGTTAGGCAGTGGATAAACTATAACAGCAATAGCACTTAGACTTATATACCGCACTTTAGTGTTTTATGGCCTCCTCCGAGCGGTTTACGGGACCAGCATATGACCAACAATCTGGGTCTTCCTTTACTGACCCCGGATGGAAGGCCGAGACCACCTTGAGCCGGTGGGAATCGAACTGCCCAACCGCTGGCAGCAGGCAGGCCGCAGAGGTAGCCTGCAGCACTGCAGTCTTAAGCGCTGCGCCACCACGGCTGCTCCAAGGAACGGAGAGCGTTGCTTACGGAGAGAGTCCAGTGAGGAAGCGGGATTGCCGTGTCCCTCCGCGATTTTCTCTTTCAGCCTGAGCTAGCGATGGGGACTGGAGGCCGCTAACCCTTCTTGTGTGTTCTCTCCCTCTCTCCTCGAAGCCAGCCTGCCAGCTACAGCAACCGACAGCCGCCTCCCCCCTTCGGCTACAACTCCACAGGTGAGCCCCTCCGAGCCCTTGCAGCAGGCAGACGGAGCGGATTGTTGTTTTGCACAACCCAGGATGGGTCGCTAGGAGTGGTCCGTTCGGCTCTTGGGGGTCAGCTCTGGACCCTTCTGTGATTGCCCTGCCCCGGCTGATCTCTCGGATGCCGTCTGCACCACAGTAGAGTTAGTAGAGAACCCTGCAGGATTCTGGCCTTTGGCTGCTCTCTCTTCCCTCGGCATCCCTCGGATACCATTGTTAAACCGGAGTTTTGTGATGATACTTTTTTATGTGCGCAATTATCTCTTCCTTTCACGTGTCAATGAATATGAATTTGCAAGGATTTTCGCCTTTCCGTATACGCCTTGTTCTTGTGACCTGAAAAAGATCCCACCCCACCCCAAACTGTGTTCCAATGGATCACCTTTTACTTTTCACTGTCCCCCTGTGTGTTATTGTTAGGCAGCTGTTATCACTGACCTTTATCTGGAGTGTGTGGAAATACACACACCTCTTCATTCAGGATAAAACCGTTGTTTCTTTTCCAGCAGAAAAAGAGAAACTTCTGTGCAAAACAATTGCAAGCGACACATACATAGTTCTGTGCATTTGTATATGATTATTTTTCTGAATTGAGGACTCACCTGTACGGGAAGAGTTACCACAAGGATTCCATGCCATGTCAAATAGTATCTTCTAAGACACGTCAATGATGCTAACTGATGTATACATACAGAGAACCATGTCATCTCCTGTAAGCCGAATTTCCCAAAGAGGTATCTTGAAATCATGCTGAGAGCTTCTTGGCCTTCATCTTGAAGGACTTACTGGGGATCAGTGATATGGTGGCTACCTTGACATTAAGAAGTATTTATTACAGTGTTCAGTGAGCTCCGTGTAGTGTAGCTGAACTCTTTGTCAAGGACAGAAAGACAAAGGCTCCAGGAATAGCAATATTACTTAGACTTATATACCGCTTATATACCACAGTGCTTTACAGCCCTCTCTGAGCAGTTTTACAGAGTCAGCATGTTTTCCCCAATGATTTGGGTCCTCCTCTTACCCACCTCGGAAGGATGAGAGGCTGAGTCAACCTGGAGCCTGGTGAGGTTTGAACTGCAGGCAGCCGGCAGGCGGCAGAAGTAGCCTGCAGTCCTGCACTCTAACCACTGCACCACCACGAAAAGAAAGCTGCCTAACATTTGCCATAGCGGGATCCGTCATTAAACAGGATTTGTGGCAAAGGGAGACACTGAGACACATTTTACCCTCAAGTGACACGTGGAACTGAGAGAGCTTCTCTTCAAAGGCCAGGGGGAAGTGAGGAGGTGCTTCGTCTGTCACTGCAGTAGTAAAATGTTCTGCAGGACAAGAGGACTTTTCGCATCAAGGTAGTGGAGCTTCTATAGGGGTGTAATATTTCTCCCTCTTCGGCATAAGGAAGACATTACTCGGGATAGTTGCAACAGTCTAGGACAGGGTTGGAGCTACCTATCTTAGCAGCTTTTCAACTTTGAGGATGCCAAATAGTTTAGTGCTTGGGGTTGTAAACACCCCCTTCATTTAAAGCTGGTGTCAGGCCTGTGGGATAGAGTAGGAGATGCACCTTCCTCCTTTGTTCTGCCCAGTTCTGAAGGCACTTGATTAACGGACAGCCGATTTGCTTGAAAACAACTTCCAAACCTCCTTTTAGCTGCAACTGAGCCCACCCGATCACCGTGCCCGGTTCTCAGCGCCATAATTTAAGAAGGATTTGGTCGAAATGGAACAGCTGCAGAGAAGGGCTTGAAGACATCAAGGGATGGAAGTTTCCTGAGAAGAGATTGAAGGACCTGGCCCCCTTAATAGGAAGAACAGAGAGAGAGGGTATATAATGGTCCTTTCCCTTATGCTATATAGTTCAGGTCCCAGAATAATGGCCTAAAATTACAGGAACGCAAATGCTATCGAGGTCCCGTCTTGCCTGAGCAGATGCTTGAATGTCAACTTCTGCCTGGATAGGAAATTCCTGTCTGCTCCCAACTCCCGATTTGCTTAAGCGAGGGGTGGCACACAAGCGAGGGGTCTCTCCGGAGAAGCAAGCTGCTTCCTTTGTTTCCGTGATTACGGCTTCAGGAGAGCTCTTATCCTGCTTCTAGTGCAGCGATGGCCAACCTTGGCAACTTTAAGGCTTGTGGACTTCAACCCCCAGAATTCCTCAGCCAGCCAGGCTTGCGGACTGAAGTGGGCAAGAAGACCCTTCCCTCTTGATGCCTGACAGAAGGCATTTCAAAATAACACCGTTGGAAGGGGCCTTGGAGGTCTTCTAGTCCAACCCCCTTCTTTTTCAGTGGTGGCGGATGCCGCCCTTCTGTTACCCTTGGTGTGAACCAGGTCGTAGCGGAGCGAGATTAGTCTCGGGGCGTTCTGGGCTTAAGAGTGCAAGTTGATCGAAAGAGGTTTATTGATTGGTTTAGAAAGCATTTATAGCCACCTGTCCCTTACATGACGACCCTGGCAGCTCAGAACGTTCCATAAAATCAGAATAAATATAACCCGCAAAATCCCCCAACACCATTCTACAGCCTAGCCCAGCACTACGGCCTCCCATCAACTCTATACGCTTAATTTGCCGGATTCATTTCCCTCCTAGCCCGATGCCCGTGCAAAGAGCCAGGTTTTCACGTCCCTCCTGAAGGGTAGTAAGATTTCGTTCACTAGTTGCTCAGCCACAGTTGCCTGACCTTATAATTAATATCTACAAGCAAACTACTTGGAGAGGTTCAGAACTGGGTATCATCCACCCCGCACCAACGCTCCTCTTTACATCCCGGAGTTTATTTTCATTAGCCTTGATTCAGATTCCCAGAGGCTGTGTACCAACACACCTGTCGAGTAGGACTGTAGGTAGCATTGACTTACGGCCATTCGTTCAGTGACCGAACTTACAACGGCACTGAAAAAAGCAAATGATGAACCATGTTTCACGCCTACGACCGTTTCATCATCCCCCACGGTCGTGTGATCAAAATTCAGACGCTTGGCAACTGGCTCGTATTTATGACGGCCGCAGTGTCCTGGAATCCCCTTTTGCGACCTGACAAGCCAAGTCAATGGGGAAGCCGGATTCACTTAACGGTACTAACTTGGCAACTGCAATGGTTCGCTTAAGAACTGTGGCGAGGATGGTCGCGAAACGGGGCAAAACTCACTTAACAACTATCTCGCTTTGCAGCGGAAATTTGGGGCTCGGTTGTGGCCGTATGCTGTGAATCCTAGCAGTGGGGATACGGAGATCCCGCCAGCAGTAGGAACGGCCGTCTCCCCACCTGACCGAGTGGGTCGGGTGCTTTAAAGCGGGGGGTCTCCTGATTTAAATAAAGAAGTGAGCCCTATGAAACCCCAGCTGGTTCTTTTTAACCTCCCTTCTTGAGAAAACAGAATCGGGCCTCTGTCGTGTTTTCCAGCTGGGGAATCCCGTCTGCTCATCCTTTGCCTTAGACAGGCTCCTTTCTCCAGAAAAGAGAATGGATAATCCTGGGATTATCCTCGGAGACTGCCCGGTGGCAGAGCTGCGCAAGGCTCTTGCTGCTGATGGAAGACCGGATCGGTCGATCACCTTCTTCTCCTGCCCACGGGGGCTGCGGGGAGCAGCTTGACCCCTCCCCCTCTTCCTTGTGGCAGCCCCTCAAATATTGGAAGCCTGCTATCAGGTCACCCCCGGCCCTTCTCTTTGTCAGACTTTACTTGCTTGTGCGCCTACAGACAGAATCTTGCCAGACTAAAGCAACTACCTGCATACATATGGAAACAGGTAGTCCTCGGCTTACGGCCACAATTGAGCCCAAAATTCACTAAGTGAAACACTTGTTACGTGAATTTTGCCCCATTTTACAACTGCTCTTGCCACGGTTGTTAAGTGGATCGCGGCAGTTATTAACTTAGTAACATGGTTGTTAAGTGAATCTTGTCAGAAAGTTGCGAAAAGTCATCCTATGAACACTACGACCTTCATAAGTATAAGTCAGTTGCCAAACATCCCAATTTTGATCATGTGACCATGGGGATGCGGTAATGGTTGTGTGAAAAGCGGTAGTAAGTCATTTTTCATTGCCGTTGTAACTTTGAAAAGTCACTAAAGGAACTGTTGTAAGTCAAGGATTACCTGTACAGTCTGTGAATCAAGAGGCCGTCTTGATCCTCTTCCTGCCTACCAGGCATTCCAAGCTCTGCTGCCCCTTGGCCCTCGGGGGGGGGGGCAGCCCCTCCCTCCTGGGACTCCAGACAACAGGGGAGGGGAGGCTGTTCGGTGTTCAAGCTGATTTCTGATGTAGGAGCCCCCATGCGTGCGGTCAACGTCTCAGTTTTCTGGAGGAGCCCAGCAATCTCTGGCATCCCTACGCAGTGCAGGATAAAAATGGAAGGAGGATGCCTTCAACATATTTGTCAGGAATCAGGTCACCATTGGTCATGTTTATATTCATCAGCTCGCCGTTGACCAAATTCACCCTCCTGTCCCCAAACACTCTGGAAAGGTGCTTTCAAAAATACGAAGCAGGATTAGCCCTTCCCTTTTATCGGGGGTCTCCGAACGTGGCAACTTTAAGACTTGTGGACTTCAACTCCCAGAATCCTCCAGCCAGTCAATCCTACTTGCTCCACAAGTCTTAAAGTTGCCGAGTCTGGGGACACACACACACACGTACGTACGTTCTATAAGAACAGAAGCTCTTCCCTGATTGAGTTTGAGCTGAACATACTTTCAGTCTCTTTCCTAACAAACCTGAGATAGTTTCCACTTTCCTGGCTCCATCCTGCAAGCGATGTCGTAGCTCGTGTCCGCTGCGAGTGTCTGAAGCAGCGGATGCCAAGCTCTCCTCTTTCTCTCTAGATTCGGGTTTCATCAGCTACCCGCCCATTTCGACGTCCCACGCTCCCTGGGTGACCACGGTCGACAAGGCCTCCAGTGCTCCGGACAGCAGCCACTGGGAGTCCGCGGGCTCAAGGAGAGAGAGGGACCGAGACCGGACACCCCCCACAAGCGAGTACGGCAAGTGAGTGCGGCGGCCGCGCGATTTCCGTCACGGTACGGCTACGAGATTCAAGTCCGAAGCTGATGCTGCTGGAGTCGCAACGTAACCGTTAGGATCATATGCAGGGAGTCCTCGACTCACCAAAACAAATGAGCCCAAAATATATGTTGTTAAGCAAGACAGTTGGTAAGTGAGCCTTGCCTCATTTTATGACCTTTCTTGCCACAGTTGCTAAGTGAATCCCTGCAGTTGTTGCCACAGTTGTTAAGTGGCTCCCCCCTTGACTTTGCTTGTCAGAAGGTCACAAAAGGGGATCACGGGACCCCGGGACGCTGCGACCGTCATAAATAGGAGTCTGTTGACAAGCGTCCAAATTTTGATCATGTGACCATGGGGATGCTGCAATGGTCATAAGAGTGAAAAACGGCCATGAGTCATTTTTTCAATGCCGTTGTAACTTTGAATGGTCACTAAACGAATGGTTGTAAGTCGAGGACTACCTGTATTCATTCTTTTCTTTCTGTTCTATCTTTCTTTCTGGTGAACAATCGGCATGCACAAGAACTTGGCTCGTATTTCAGATAAAAAGTAGGCCTTTCATGGTGTAAGACAAAGGCTGAACTAAGGCAGAAAGAGCTGGGAAGTTAGATTTCATAGTTGCCAAGAGATCGGCTTAGTATAATTGCACCTATATAACTCAGCTTTTCTTGGCAGCAAAGTCGAGTTATTTTGACACTGTAGTGTTAAATCCACAAAGCATGACAAATGGAAACTTCTAAGAACAAACCGCAGCTTCAAGAAGTGAATAATCAGGTGGAGACTACCTGAGGCCCTAATGATGGGCTTTCCGTTGGTTTTCAGCTTTTAAAAGAATTTATTGGAGCTTAGAAGTAGAAATGGAAGAGGAAGCTTTCGGGAGACCCATCCCCTTCCTTAGACCTCCCAGATGGTTTGTTGGGATTAGCATTTTAAAAATGGGGTGCCTGTAGTTTGACTCTCAAATTCGGAGTGTGGAATTCCTGTCCCCCCCCAGCCACTCCCTGCACTGCATAGGCATGCCAGAGATTGCTGTGCTCCTCCAGAAAACTCAGACGTTGACCGCACGCATGGGGGCTCCTACATCAGAAATCAGCTTCAACACTGAACAGCCTCCCCTCCCCTGTGGTCTGGAGTCCCAGGAGGGAGGGGCTCCCCCCCCCCCCCCCGAGGGCCAAGGGGCAGCAGAGCTTGGAATGTCTGGTAGGCAGGAAGAGGATCAAGACGCCTCTTCATTCATGGAGTATATTCATATTTATGCAGATAGTCTGGCAAGATTTTGCCTGTAGACGAAAAACCACGTCAGGTCTAACAAAGAGAAGGACCAAGGAGGACATGACAGCAGTCTTCCAAAATTTGAGGGGTTGCCCCAAAGAAGAGGGGGTCAACCTGTTCTCCAAAGCACCTGAGGGCAGGAGAGGAAGCAACGGATGGAAACGAATCAAGGAGAGGAGCAGCCTGGAACTAAGGAGAAACTTACTAACAGGGAGGACAATTAACCAGTGGAACGGTTTGCCTTCGAAAACAGTGAACGCTCCGTCACTGGAGGCTTTTAAGAAGAGACTGGACAGCCGTCTGTCTAAAATAGCATAGGGTCTCCTCTACTACAGGGGGTTGGACTAGAAGACCTCCAAGGTCCCTTCCGTTGGTCTGTCACCCAGCAGCAGTCCACGCGTTGCTCTCGGTTTTTGAGCCCGACACCCATGCTTGGTTCTTCTCTCCTAGTGACGATGAGAGGTTCCGCTATTACAGCCGGGAGCGCAGTTACGATTTCGAGCGCGACTACGGCAGGAGCAGAGAGCGGGAGCGAGAGGATCGTCACCGCGAAAGGAGGCACAGAGACAAGGAAGAGAGCAGCAAACACAAATCCTCCCGGCGGTGAGTCCTTGCCTGTCCAAGGGCAGCTCCTCCTTTTGGTTCGGGCCTTCAGATGTAGTGAGAATGCGGGCAGTCCTTGACTTACAACCACAGCGGAGCCCAAAAATTCTGTTAAGTCAGCTTTGCCCCGCTTTACGACTTTTCTTGCCACAGTTGTCAGGCGAATCACTGCAGTTGATAGGTTAGCAACCCTGGCTTGCCCTTGAGTGAATCTGGCTTCGCTTATGAGAAGGTCGCACAAAGGGATCACGTGACCCTGAGACACTGCGACCGTCATAAATATGAACCAGTGGCCGAATTTGGACCACGGGGATGCTGCAAAGGTCGTAACTCTGGAAAACGGTCCCAAGTCATATTTTTCAGTGCCGTTGTAACTTTGAATAGTCACTAAATGAACTGTTGTAATAGCGCCGAACTGTATCCCAGACCAAGTCTGAGTTAGTGAAAACGAACCTCTAGCTTGTCTGCTCTAGTTAAAGGTTGCTCTCGTCTTGTGGCTCTGAGTTAGACTTGGAGTAAATCCTTCCAAAGCCCGGGGGAACCTGGTGGCCAGCATTGCCATGAGGTGTAGCTGAAGAGGGAGGAGTGGAGGAAGAGCCATCGCCAAGGCAGCACTCAGATAAGGGAGACCCGAGCCCCGGACGAGCAAGTTACCTGAGAGACTGTCTCCATCAAGCCCTGCCTGGTTCACCTGAAGACAAAGGGCGGGAGGAGGCAGTTACTAAAACTTTACCATGAAGGCAGCCCTGATCTACAGCTAGTCTTTGACCAGTCGTTTGGAGACCGGATGGACCTACCTGGGGGCTACCTGTAACGCAGGTTCAAAATTCCGACGGTTGGGCCCCCTCTGTGCTCACATGTTGCACTCGGGGCACTAGGCCACCAGGTTACTTACAGCCACTTACACCTGTTTGCAGCGTCTCAAGATCACACGACAGGGTTTTACAACTGCATTCACTTCCGGTTTTTGGCAAAACTGCCATAGCAAGCCATCGGTTCGCCTAATGACCACCAATTAAGATTTGCTTAATGACCAAGTGATTTGCTGAAATTTTATGCAGAAAAGGTAAAATCACATGACCAACCCATTTTATGACCGTTGTAACTTGCAACCATGGTAGTCATCACTCAAGGACTCTATCATTTTAGTTTCTTAGGCTGGTCTGCCTTGTAGGGCTGACAGTAGCAGTGGCAGGAAGGATGTCTGTGCTAAAGCAGGTAATGAAAGTGACCCCCCCCCCCCCGGTGAAAATGTAGAACATCGAATCACAGGGCTGGGAGGGACCTCAGAGGTCTTCTAGTCCAACCCCCTGCTCAAGGCAGGAAATCTTACACCACCCCAGTAAAGTGGTTACCCGGTCTATTTTGGACACCCCCGCTGTCAAATGAGGGACGCCCCAAAGCCCGGAGGCAAGATACTCAATCGAAAGCCTGCTGGTTGCCGTTATTTCAGCCTCATTTGAAATTGAATTGATCGTACTCAAGTATTCTCTTTAGCCTCCGGCGAATACTGGAAGCAGGCAGGGAGGGCGACCCAGTTGGTGACACAACATGCTTTTCAGTAACGGCATCTGTTTAACGTGCCTATTTATTAACCCACTTGCCTTCTGATCTTTTCATGGAATGTAATATTTTCCTTGCCTATCTCAGTGTTGAGCTGCCGATTTCTCAGATGGTGTGGAATCTCTTTAAGAAGTGTCGTTATCTTCCTCGGTTAGGGCTTAAAAAGCTCCACATGAATAACCCCCTTGAATGAAGGCAAATATACCTCTCCCAGGATAATCCAATCTGGGTCGGTCACCGGGCCCAGAGGTCTGCTCTCCTGAGCTTTCAGCCTTGGGCTGGAGCGCGTCCTGGGGGAACTTCTCTCTCTCTCTCGCCAGGATCTCAGCTGGGAGAGAGATTCCCTGACCGACCCACCCAAATTGGATCCTGCAGCAACACCTCGGTTGCATTTGGGTCATTCGAGCTGACGCTGTGCTTCTTTCCCTCCCCCCCCCCCCCCATCAGCAAGCAGCACGAGAGTGAGGAAGGGGAAAGCCATCGTCGACACAAGCACAAAAAGAACAAGCGCAACAAAGAGGAGAAGGAGGCCGGTGAAGATGGGCTGGCAGAAGGAAACGAGCAGGACGCCAAGGAGTAGCCAAGCTGGACTCCGCCAACCAGGCGCGCTGCCTCTGCAGCCGACGTTTCCACTTGGGGCGATGACCTTCGTGGGAGGGTGTCTGAGTCGACGGAGGCGCCCAGACATGGACACAGGTTGGGTTGCCAGCACGGAAGGTGGCCAAACTGCAGGACTTTTGAGGGCCCAACCCAGCGCCTCCGGCCTGGAGGGCTCTACGTGAGGGCCAACTCCATCCTCTCAGATCCTATGGCTTCTGAGGGGAGTCCGCTTCGGCGGGAATTAATGCATTTAGGGGCTGGGACAACATTTGGGCCATTATTATGGTTTCCTTTTTTTAAAGAAGCGGGACAGCAGCCACACGGAACGGTTTTGGTACCAGAAGAAACGAGTGTCCGGTCACCCTCCAAGGCAGGTGCTCCGGCTCCTATAAGCTCGCCCCATTTCTCCTTTGCCCCTTAATTGTAGCTTTGAACTTTGGACTTCATCCAAGGAAAGCTTGGTGGGAAACCACAAGTCGGCCACCGGAAGAGCTCTGCCCCATGGAATGTCCCGCTTCTCCAAGGCGGCCATGTCTAGCTAGCCATCTGGAGTCGTCCAGATCACTGTTTCACGACGACCAGGCTGGGCTTCGGGGGGGATTTCAACAGGGCCACCTTCTCAAAGTCGGCCTTAAGTTGCGTGACACAAGCTACTTACCGTACTTCTCAAGAGCCTCCCTTTTTTTTACCTAAACGAAGTTAAAAATTGGCAATTTATCCGTAAGTCTGAGAGTCCCTTTTCACAACCCTTAAAACACTAAATGTAGAGATAGGATTTGTGGTTTCCTTTGGAAAAGAATACGCGAGTCTCTTAAGGCATCGCTCTTTTGCGCACATCATCCTTGCATTATCTTCCACCCGTGGGAAATGTTTAGAAACACTTCCTACAAATCATTTCAAATTTATACCTTTTTTGTATTGTAGTTACGCGAGTTTGAGTGTTTATATGAAACCAACCACCTTGGACACGTGAGCCAGTATACGCATTGTATTTGGATTTGTATGCCGATGGTGCAGTGAATGGGTCAGTAACAGAAAATACGTAGGAAAGTTTTTGGGGTGGGGGGAATGTGATTAGTTTCTGTGTGGTCGTGGCATCTAGGACTCAGTGAAAGCGGCACTTAATACTAAATTTTACACTGCAAACTTAATTCATAGAGGTTTCTTGCTGTTTTGTTTGTCATATGGAAGTATAGTTTGTTCCCAAGTCTCTCAGATGATATAGACTAACCGTGTCTTCAGGAGGACAAAATATGAGCCACCAGTTCGTGTTTCATTTTCTGGACCGGTGTTTGTCAACCGTGGCAACTGGAAGATCGATCAGAATAGAATAGAGCTGGAAGGGGCCTTGGAGGTCTTCAACTCCCTGCTCAAGAGGAGACCCTCCACGTTTTTAGACAAGTGGCTGTCCAGTCTCTTCTTCAAATCCTTCAGTGATGGAGCACCCACAATGTCTGGAGGGAAGCAGTTCCACTGGTTAATTGTCCTCATGTTAGGAGGTTTCTCCTCAATTCCAGGTTGCTTCTCTCCTTGATTAGTTTCCATCTGCTGCTTCTTGTCCGGCCTTCTTTCTGGTGCTTTGGAGAATCGGTTGAGCCCCGCAAGTACTAGAAAACTGCTATCAATTCTGCTCCAGCAGGGTCGTGTTCTCTCCCCCCCCCTCCCCGCGGACCACCCTCTCTGCACGGAACCGGTCCCTGGTGCCCAAAAGGTTGAGGGCTGCTGCTCTCCGTTTGTGTGTGGACTTCAAATCCCAGAATTCTTTGCCCTGGCCAGGCTGGTTGGGGAATTCTGGGAGTTGAAATCTGCACATTTTTAAAGTCACCGAGATCGAGAAACTGTGGTCTAGACACGCTGTGTAATCATGGAAATGATAGTGCAGAACAGCCAAAACAGGCTGTAGGCTCTCCATATGAGCTTAGTTGTTTTTTAAAGAACTTGTTTTAAAAAAACCCCCAAAAAACCTTCAGCAACTTGGTTGCGTCAACGACTTTGCGGCCTTCAACGATGACTGTTTATAAAGTGTCTGGTTCTCAGAGTTTTACCTTCATGGCTGATAAAAGCTGCCATAATGTTTTAATAGGAATGTCGTTAAGATCCCAATCTATCCTCGTCCATTCAAATGTTTTTTAAGATTAAAACTCTACATCTCATCACTCTGAAGCAGAAGAGTTGGCCTAACTCTGCCTTCTCCTTCCAAACTAAAGTTTTTTACAGGAGCATTTAGGAGGACAAACCACGATGCTTTGCATTCATGGGATATTTCAGTTGCTGAGCGCTGGGATGGGATATATGATCTTCCAAACCCCACAACTGAGGTAAGCTTGCAGGAGCTCAGTCTTCCCTGCATAGTAGAAAGATCGCGCACCAGCGATCGCAAGGAAAAATGAAAGACGACTCTGGAAGTTGATCTGGTCAGAACAGAAAACCCAAACGTCTTCCGTAACTTCAGAATGATAATTTATAAACGTATCAGAGCAGTGACAAACGTCTCTACAAGTTTCATCAAATTCTTTGGTGCAAAATAACACAGTAGCTCCTAGATTTCCTGCCGATTGTTGAAGGCACATTGAAATCAGGCAAGGCAATGAAATGAAAACGCAGGTCCCCTTCGTGAGAGAGAGAAAGGCTTGGCATCCTCTTTATAGCTATTGCAAGCGTCACAGGGGACTCAAACTCGAAGGCAGAAGTCAATATTCTTACCGGTCAATGAGGCAGCCCGATATCCTTTCCAAGCACATCTGAAGGCAGACACTGACTTTCAGAAACAGACTTCGACAAATACCTTTTTAAGTGAATCAACATCCTTAAATGGAGCACTAGTACCTACTTGCCAGATTCAAATGAGGCAACAGAGTCCAAGCATGAATCAGATTTAAACATAAATCGTAAATCGTTTTTTATTTGCTATTTCATACAGCCTCTGTGAATACCAAGCCCCGTGTTCTCATCGGCCTGACTTGCTCTTCAGTTGAAATAAGGCTTCAGCTGAAAGGCACCCCGGAGCCTCCCGGAAGCGAAGGTCCTGGGAGGAGCAGAATCCCCTTGCCAGTCCTTTCCTGAGACGGGTGTCCCCCCCCACCCGCTCGTGAGCAAGTGGGAGAAGAAGCACATTGTGCAGCAGGGGTCTCCAACCTTGGCCACTGTAAGACTTGTGGACTTCCCAGAATTCCTCAGCTGTCCATGCTGGCCGGGGAACTCTAGCAGTTGGAAGTCCACAAGCCTTAAGGTGGTCGAGGTTGGAGAGACCACCAGAAGAGGGTGGCCGTCTTTCAGCAACCTAAAATTTCTGTGCAAATCCAAGGTCTGAGAAATCCCTTGTAATTGGAGGTAGCAGGCCCTATTAATTTCCTAATTACGACAAAACTAATAAATTCTCTAACCACACAGTATTTGCAAACGGGTAGTAGAATCCCTTTGTAAATCGTGAAACTTTGTAGAGTATGAACAACAGAAAGCGGGGTTTCAACCCCGTGAAATAAATGTAGTGTATCCTATGCTTAGAAAAATAATTATGAAGGCTATTTTTTAAGGGGGAAAAAGATGACTTTTACAAAAAGAAAATTTCTATCTTCAAGTGTCAGCCTATGTGTGTACACACACATGTGCAAGAAAACACAGCAAACGCCTTCCTTAGGCACAGGTTTTGCTACCTTTCCGTAGGGGGGGGGCGGGCTGCTTATTCCTTTCTTTAATTTGCTGTGCAACTCTTCACAGGACAAAGTCTCTGCCACGGACAAAAGGACGTCCTTGTTGAGCAGTCTTGCTAAGATCGTTAAGCATACTTGTTAAGCAACCACAAGGATGCTCAGTGAGTTAAGGGATATGACCAATCGAAAACAAGCACACAAACGCACACACACACACTGTGGGGACCAGATCCAAGGAAAGCAGCAGAAGGGAGGTGGCTTTTGATGGCTTTTTTCCAAGCAGCTAAGGCTGAACACCTGTTCATCTCCTCCCCCCCCCACCCCAGTAAACCGCAGATAGAAAAGGCAGCTGAAGGTTTGCAAATTGGATCTGTGCAGAGGGAGAATGCCCCTGAAAGGACAGCCGGGGGGGGGGGGTGGCTTTATTTCCTCCTAAGTATTTACTTTGGCCGTCTTAATGAGCTGCTGTGGTAGGAAACGAACTCAACTGGGATTGTGGTCCTCAGGAGCTCGTCGGGATGGGAATGAGCTGGAAGAGAATCCCTCAAGACCCCCTGGGAGGGACTGGGCAGCTGGCCCTGTCTGAAACGTTGTCTGCAGAGACACAGTAAGCCTCCGTTCAGCGTCTACCAAATGCCCAAAGTCTGCCCTAAGTAGCTTTCCCCCAGAGCCGCTCTTCCGGAGCTCATTCGCATCCCCCCTAACGTGGGAAATAAGGGACCGGAGAGGAACCCTGAACGGGGGCTCAGCTGAGTAGGGCTCTCCTTCTGTTGGGCTTCCAGGTGAAAGCAACTCTTGAGACTGGCTCAAGGCGGAGCAATCGGGTTGAGCAAGAGGCATAAATACAGACCTCAACAGCGGCTGAGCGTTCCCAGGCCGCCTACTCTGCAAGGCAGCAGTAACTACAGGGAGACCGATAAAAGCGATTCAGCCGTTGCAACGATTAGTCCCTATCTTGAAGGTTGCTACTTCAGTTCACCAAGAGCCGAGACGATCATCTTAAAGGCCACCAGTCACTTGAGTTTCATCCTGCTGTCCTTTAGTTCGGCAGGTTTACGAGAAAAATTCAGGAGAAGCAGGTTCAGCGTTTCCCTCATCAACAAAAAATAACCACGCAGCCACGACTGATCAGCTGCCTTTAGCTTAGCGTGGATGGATCTAAAATCAAACTCAACAAGAAGCGACGTTTGCCTTTTCCGTAGAAAAATCTGCCCCTGGGAGGAATCCGGCCCGAGACCTGCTCAGCCGTTGGTCGGTTGGGTCCCTCCAACGAAAGGCTCCCCCCAAAGGCATCTGGGATCGAGCATCCTATTCCGGCCGGCACCTTAGACGTGGCTGCCGGGCCACGAGACCACCGTTAGAGTCACTTTGTTCCGCTGCTCCTTCAGCATCGGGATCAGCTCACCGTTGCTCATTCCGACCGCAGACACTCCGTTGACGGCCACAATTTCATCCCCGCACCTAGGGAGGGGAGAGGGAGCAGCCCCGTCACAACCACGTCCTCAACGTCTCCCGCACTGTGACGCAGACGGCAAGTAAAACCTGCATCACGTTAAATCCCCTGCAACACCCTTAGGCGTGCACAAATCCCTTTCCTTTCGACCACTTATACTTGCTTGCATCTCTTTTTCTATTTCTTTCTTTCTTTCTCTAACCATGTTTTATAAAAAAGATTGTTTTTAAATACCGTCCGGCAAAAGAAAAAAACAATAACATACATCCAGCCCAAAAGATTTCCAAGCCAATTCACGTACTAACTCCCAATAGTAAATGAGCTTACAGTGGTATCTTAGTACTCAACTGCTTCAAAACTCATTGAATTTTGAGGTGAGAATTTTGTTCCGGTTTGTTTCCTACTCCATGCACAAGCTAGAACTTTTCGGTGTCGCCTGTGGCTCACTACATTATTCCTTATGGGAAACATTTGTTTTTGGTGCCCATCGTGCCTCCTGGAACCAATTAACGATGGGTAGTACCACTGTACTACAGGTGTGTGACGCAGCTTCTAACTATGGCATTTTCTGGCTCTCTGAATTACAGTTTTGCTTCTTACGTGCTGCACACCAAGTCTCTCCTTCTGTTTTTCAGGAAAGAAAAGGGGGGGAAGTAACACTTCCTTCCCAGGCACTGAGAAGCCACTGGGATGCAGTGCTTAGAATACAGTATTGCAGGCTAATTCTGCCAACTGCCAGCTATTCGATCCTGACCGGCTCAAGGTTGACTCGCCCTTCCATCCTTCCGAGGTCGGTCAAATGAGGATACAGATTGTTGAAGGCAACAAGCTGACTCTCCAAACTGCTTAGAGAGGGCTGTAAAGCTCTATGAAGCGGTGTACAAGTCCGAATGCTATTGCTATTTGCTGTGAGGTCATGAAAAGCCAGCTGAATGGCACATTCAACCCCCGCCTTCAAGTCCTGGTCTTAGGGGCGGAGGCAGTTTTTGCCCGCTCTGGGGAAGTCGTAAAGCAACGTTGCCCTTTCCCCCCCCCTCCTAAGTCTAAATCTTGACTTCCGGCGCCTGCCTAGACTAGCCCTGCAGGTTTCGGGGCAAGGTTTTCCAGCACGCCGTGGCCCCCTCTTTCCTAGGGGTGAGAGAGAGGGACGGCCCAGGGTCCTCCAGCTGGCGTCACGCCAAAGGCAGGGCTAGAATTCACCGTCTTTCGGTTTCCAGCCTGCCCAGGGCCCCTAACCGCTACACCAGGCTGCCTCTCGAGCGGAAAAGCCAAACCGTCGGAGCACGAAGGCACGCACTTCAGTCGCTGGTCCCAGAAGGCAGGTGTCTCTGGCACGATGGTTTTAATGAAGAACGGCTGGTTCCCTTTGCTCTCTTCGAACCCGCCCACTATGCTGAATCCCCAGCTCTCCGAGTTGCTCTTGCGCAGGACGATATCTTGGCAGCAGTGCAGCTGGCTGAAAGGAGAAGGAGAAGGAGAGGAGGAAGAGGAAGAGGAGGAGCATCCCACTGGAGTTATCGCTCACCTTTGCGTAGGGAGCAGGAAGAAGCATCCCAGCAGGGACGATTAAACATGGCAACCTCTGGACCGGAACATCCGTCCCACCATTAAAAGGTCCAGCAGGGTCGGCTTCAACCTGCTGACTCAATCATGCCAAGGTCCATCGCTCTCCTCCAAAGCAGAATCTGCCCTGTTGACTTCCCAGGTTTCATTAGTTCACATAACGCAAACTTGGAAGACGCTTAAAGAGGGTTCGGGAGGAAGGCCGGCCAAGTCAGCCCAAAGAAGCCCAGGCAGAATCCTCCCCAACTCCACTGCAACACGGAGCCCTCGGTGCCCCCCGAAGCCGCTCGAAGAGCACCAAGGACTCCATATTTCAACCCTGAGCTACAGAGTTCTCTCCCGTGGGAATACTGCAGTGCCTTCATTTATTTATTGGGGGGGGGATGTCTCCCTAAAAGTGTTCTTTGAAAAGCTACAGGAGAAAGTCAATCAACCTGGCTGTAACAATTGGCACGCTCACGTATCCGATTCATGGAAGGTAGCCAGAACTTGGGCTAAAAGGAAAAAGGGAGAGGAAGGGGATTCACAAAGCCAGAGTGTTGTGTGGATCCAAGGAATGGCGTGCTGGGCTTAAGCACAACAGTGGGGAAAGTCCTCCTCGCACTGTATGTCTGCATTTTCCATCCTCTCCGCTTTAGAACCGTGAAACCGCTCTGAACGGCCGCATTTCGATTCAAGCGTTAACGGTGTGGGTTCGGCAAGAAAGACCAAAGGCAGACCCGGGAGAGGTGACGCCTGGCTGAGCAGCAGAGGGATCCAGCTGTCCTGGGGGGACCATTACTTCAGAAGGAGCCAGCCGTGTGCTGCAGCGGCTAAAACAGCCAGCATGGTCCCGGGCTGCCTCAACAGAGCTGCAACAGCAGGATCACTAGAAATGACAGTACCGCTCTAATACTGCACCCAGTTCTAGTCACCATGATACAAAAAAAGATGCTGGGTGCAGAGAAGGAGCCGGGACCGTCTGGTAGCCTAGTGAAGAGAAAGATCGGGGTGACATCTTTAACAGGCTGTCACCAAAAAAAAGGGGTTGGACACCTGTGGGAACTGGTGTGTCTAGCCCACGGGGTGTCAAGGCCCGTGGGCTGGATCTGGCCCATGGGGCTGCCTTGGAAATAGCAAAAGACTGGCCCACGGTGTCTCTGCCAGCGAAAACGGGCTCCCGAGCTCCATTTTTGGCTGCCAGGGCCTCCTGCAACCCTCTGCCAGTGAAAATGGAGCTCGGGAGGGCCGTTCCCGAGCTCCATTTTCTCTGGCAGAGGGTTGCAG
>JANHFL010110564.1:0-11692 GCA_032468155.1 Oxyrhabdium leporinum
CAGCATATTGCCCCCAACAATTTGGGTCCTCATTTTACCCACCTCGGAAGGATGGAAGGCTGAGTCAACCTTGAGCCAGGTGAGATTTGAACTGCCAAATTGCAGGCAGCCGGCAGTACCGCATTCTAACCACTGTGCCACCGTAACTCATTAGAAAAAAGATGTTTGGAGTCATTCAAATTGATGATTAATCAAGCCCAACAAATTTTATTTTTGGTTAGAATTTGGTTAGTACCTGGCTCAATAGAAGTAATGGTGAGAGGGATCTTGGAGTCCTAGTGGACTTCTTGCCACAAGGAAGAGAGGATCAACCTATTCTCCAAAGCACCTGAAGGCAGGCCAAGAAGCAATGGATGGAAACTAATGAAGGAGAGAATCAACCTAGAACTAAGGATAAATTTCCTGACAGTGAGAGCAATTAGCCAGTAGAATGACTTGCTTCCATGGGTGCTCCAAGATGGAGGTTTTTTAGAAGAGATTGGACAACAATTTGTCTGAAGTAGTATAGGAATTCCTGTTTGAGCAGGGAGTTGAACTAGAAGACCTCCAAAGTATCATCCAACTCTGTTATTTTATTATTCTGGTTCAGGTTTTTTTTATGAATTCTAGAGTGCCTTGCAATGTTACGAAGGAATTTTGGTACCTGGAATCATACTTTCAGTCTCCAGAAAAATGTCATTGGTTTCCCTTGCACTACATTACATGAGCAAAAGCTATATATTGCAAATTACCATTAATCCAGTGTTATGAGGTGATATGATACATTGAGGCATCATGTAATGACATAAAATGGATATGTTAAATTTGCTATGCTAAAATATGTTTGCCTGGTTTTTGGCCAGGATCATGTACACACAATCAGTCCACTAATTCAATGCCTTGACATTCAGTTTAAGAAAGCATCTTAGCTGTTGCTGCTGCCACCACCAATCTAACTCTCTTTTACTTGGAAACAGGTTGAAATTTCAGGGATATATTTCCAAATCAGTCTCGATGAAAATATTAAAGTTTTAGACATAATGATGCAATACAGAGAAGGAAACTCTTTTAATGAAAGTTGGCCATAAATTGTTAGAGATCATCTGAGGTGGGTTTCAGCCAGTTTGGACCGGTTCGGGCGATCTGATATCTACGACAATCAGCTGACAAGTGAACCGCAGCTCTGATGATCAGCTGGGCCCGCCTGCATACCCCTGTGCTTTCCTGTCCTTGAAGTGCGTGATCACCGAACCAGTAATGAAACTGGTTGAATTCCACCACTGGAGATCATAATTAATATCTTGGACTGGGCTTGGAAAACGATAGACTTTCAGCTTACCCTTATATTTATGAGAATGCAGAATCACATATGCTGGACATCAAACCCAAAAGACTAGATTTGCAGGATATACTAAGCCATGGATCAGCCTTTGGCATACTAAGCAAAACCAAACCAATCATATGATTACCCAATGGGTGAAACAAACCAGTCTACCAGAGATCAAGCTAGGAACCTGGAGGAAGTAAATGCTTTTCTGTCTACACATAATAATGAAAGAAAGCTAATCAGTTGTGGGTTTGTGTTTTTCTTTTCCTGAGATGGGAAAGCTCTTTGTAGGTGTTACTACTGGTTGTCTTGAAATAATGAGATGCTGCTTTGAAGGGGTAAGTGGCAGCAGAATGATTCCAATTAACTGATAAAAAGCCAGGTTGTTGTAGGAAAGATAACTCCACAAACTTTCCCAACAGGCAAAAAAGTTAAAAAAAAACCACACTTTCATAGGCAGTTAGTTTGTTTTAATTAAGGTGTGCCAACAGCCCACAGAGATGGGGAAGGAAGGAAGGATATGAGTGACATAGGAATGAATAACATCCACCTTGTCTGAATCCCTTCTTGGAGGCTGAGATGTCTCCCAACTCCCTATTGTGCTGAGAATATTGGTGCAAGAGGAACTGATTATGCCTCTGTTGTGCTGCTGCCGGTTTATTTCAAGTGCCCTTATCTAGTGAAGAGACAGACCAGAGGAGACATGATAGCAATGTTCCAATATTTGAGGGGCTGCCACAGAGAAGAAGAGGTCAAGCTATTTTCCAAGGCACCTAAAGGCCAGACAAGGAATAATGGATGGAAACTGATCAAGGAGAGATTCATCCTTCCAAACCCCACTCCCAGATCAAAATGAAAGTGGTTTACCCCCATAGAGGGTGCAATGGTTCAGTGGTTAAAGACACTGAGATCAGCTGGAAAGCTGACAGGCCAGGTTCGAGATCTGATCACTGTTCAACAGGGGTGAGCTCCTGATACTTGCCCCTGTTCCTGCTCACCTAGCAGTTCAAAAACCTACAAATGTGAGTAGATAAATAGGTACCGCTTTGGTACCTCGGTGTATAGTCATGCTGGCCACATGACCATGGAAGTGTCTTTGGACCATGCTGGCTCCCTCTGCTAAAAAAAAGGGAGATAAGCACTGCTCGATAGAGTCGGACATGACTGGACAGAAAAAAACTTTCATTCACCTTTCCTTTTCCCCATAGCCATTCCCCCTTGCTGGTTAAACAGAAAGACTTAAGCTGCATTTATGCAAGACTCAGTCCATACAACATTCCTCACAAGTCCAACTAACAAGGTAGCAATTCTGTTTATTCAACAGGTTATGTATGGATGCCCCCTGGGGACAAAGGGGGGCAAATAATGACATAATAAATATATTGTCGCTTATGTACTTGCATCAAACATGGTCAGTATATCATTGCATCATATGGGTGGTGTTATGATGCCCATGTCATCATTTTGTGGCCTGCTACTGGTGCTGTAAAGATTTGACTTACAACAGTTTGTTTAGTTCAAAGGTACAACGGCACTGAAAAGCATGACTTATGACCATTTTTCACAGTTTTCACAGCATCCTCATGGTCATGTGATCAAAATTCAGATGCTTGGCAACTTGTTCATATTTATGACTGTTGCTGTGTCCCCAAAGTCACACGATCTTCTTTTGCAACCTTCAGACAAGCAAAGTCAATGGAGAAGCCAGATTCACTTAACAATCAGGTTACTATTGTCAGCCTTGGAAGCCATAATTGCGAGGCCTCTGCGGCTGCCACACAGCGCATGGGAATCAGGGAGGGGGCTCTTTCTCATACACTTAGAGAGGTTAGTAGACAAAACAAAATTCTTTTCAACTGTGTCAAGGCCATCCTGACCAGCATCTGGAGGAGGAGTGACAAGAGGAGAAAAGAGGATTGGGGAATGTGACCTTTGATGATGGTTCGGAGGTGGATCTTTGATTTCTTTTGGGTGTGGAAAAACCTGGGTCTTCAGATTCAGGTTTCTCCCTGATGTGCCAACATGGTTTCTTTAATAAATTCTTACTTGGATAAACCTTTGTCTGAGTGCTGAATAAATCATTGGAACTTAGATGCAATGCTGACAACTATCTTACCAATGCAGTGATTTGCTTAACAACTGTGGCAAGAAAGGTCATAAAATGGGGCAAAACTGAACAAATGTCTCACTTAACAATGGAAAATTTGGGTTCAGTTGTGATCATTCGAACTATCTTTGATGGGTGACAGCTGAATGGTTTAGTGCACTTTATGGTTACCTTATGGTTCCTTGTACTATGTGAACTCTGTAAATGGAACCACCTTATATTCTTCATTTATATGCCTGTCTATATCTTAAGGTTATTTTCCCACTCTGCCAGCGTTAGGTGGAACAGATCTTTTCAAATTTAGCCTCAGCAATGCCCTCCGAGTGTCATATATGTGGCATCACTTTTATTATTTTTTTCATCAGCAAGCAGGTTGGCATTCTCTTGAAGTATCATCTTTTTTAAAGACCATATTATCACGTATTGCTCTGGAGATATTGCTTAATTTTTGTCAATTTGCTAATTACTTCAATCTCCTGAATGTTGTTGCTATAAGCTGCTTAGGCAGGTAAGTGAAACAGCATTACAAATGCAATTAATTAATTGCATTCATTTCAAATGCACGGTTTTCTAAGAAATTTAATCGGGGTAAGCATGTCCCCGTCACATACAATAAGACCCAGTGAGACAGGTGCCATATAGTTTTCTCTGACTGAAATCTTACGGTTTTTCTCATTAGTGGATTAAAGTGCTGGTTCTCCACTCCCACCCACCCCCACTAGTCACTGAGTTAGCACAAAACCAACATAAAATTGTCATCATTACCATTTCCTATACTGTGTGTGTGTGTGTGTGTGTTTATTCTCTTTATATACAATAATTGCTTAGTGAACAGCATATTGTCTGAGTCAATTTGCTCACATAACAGTATTAAACTCCTAGCTTCCACCTCTATTATCTAACCATTGATAAAACAAATCCCAAGTTTGAAAATATTCTGTGTCTTCTTTTTCTTTTATCTTCAGTGTTAGTCTGTCCATTTCTGCACAGTCCAATATTTTCTTAATTATTTCTTCTTCTGTGGGTATTTCCTCACTTTTCCAACGTTGCACAAATACAATTCTTGCTGCTGTCAAAACATATAATAGTAAATATACATTCCCCTTTATCGTATTTCTCTGGCAATATGCCTAACAAAAAATAATTCTGGCTTATAGTCTATAGGTTGCCTTCTATACTGCTCTTATTGTGTCTATTCTGATCCACTGCTTGTTAGAGGCAAGCTGATTGGTTTCCTGTACTGGCTTTGCTGTTGCCCCTCTCAGTAAGTCACTGAGCAGCCCCCAGCCAGGTGTTTGTAGCAAGAGGACAATCTAGGGTTCAGGATTCTATCTTCTCTAAACTTTGAGAATCTGGCTGCGGAATTCTGGGAGTTGAAGTCCACACATCTTAAAGTTGTCAAGTTGAGAAACATTGGTCTAGATATCCATTTGGAGATTTTCCCAAGTGTAAAATAAATTTATGGAAGAACACAAAGGCAGAGTTAACCCAGGAGACCAATAACAATTGTGCAACCAGCTGGATCTTGGAGAACCAAAATGATCTAACTCTTGAAGCAGCCACTGGGATGGAGTGATTATTGGATAAATATATGACAAAACACTCTTACAGTGCACTATTTTCTGGGCAGCGCAAGGAGAAAATAGAAGGTTGATGGGCATAAAGGATTCTGTTGGTGTATTTGTGATTACTTTTTAAAATGGACTAGAACATGCAGCTAGAATGGCAGAGGCCTAGTACTTTTTAAAAAAATCTTCTATTTATATAGCAGCCTATCTAATATGTAAATGACTCTTTCTAGTACTTTAATACAAGTTCTTTTTATACCCCAGATAAAATAGGCGACCTCTGCTCTGCTCTTCTTTCTTAGAAGCCTCCAGAAAATTTGTTATAAAAAAAATTAAGTGGGCAGAAAAATACAGCTCTAAAAGGAAGTCAGGGTACAAAGTGCTAAGTGCTAGTGAAGAGAAGTGGGTGTGACGGAGGCTGGCTAGCGATCCAAGGGAAGGGAACATGCTCACACCACTCAGCACTTCCAAAACACACTTCTGATTGCTCTCGCTACTGATGCTGGACTTTGCTTCCACAATAGTGTCAAAGTGGAAAGGATTTTATGCACCTTGAGGTTCTGCTGGGGTGGCATTGGACTCAAGGGGAAAAGCTACTTTGATATTCCTACACCTAAGGATGGTTTTCAGGGACTGGCATAGACAGGAAGTGAGGGTGTTGTGTAAAGGTAGGAGGTGCTTCGTACAAGAATAGTAAAACTTATCTAACTAAAGAAGATAAGTGCCAAGGCTCCAAGTAATAACTCCATAGAAAGTAGAACTCCGATGCAGTCAAGTTCCTCAAGGAACAATTTTACTGGAGATATCATATTTGCACAAGCTGGTGAAAACCAACTGAAAGTTCTCATGGTTTTCAACTGATTAAAAAGTTAAAGTTCCCCCTTTCCCCAAACAATTAGTCCAATCAGGGTGCTGGCTGGTTGCCTGGATACGGTGCTCCTCCTCTTTCCAGCCACCTGTTGGAATGTCCTTGGTTCCCACAGAAAACTTTTTTTTTTGGCTACAAACCCCCATCTATGTCCTCCTTCCCTATCCCTTCTTCACACTGTGGCAACCCTGAAGCCTCCAAAATGGCCCCAGTGAGGTTCGCTTTAGAGTTAACAATAAAATTAAGACATCCTTCAGTCAGTCAGGCTCCTGGTGCTCTCAGATCAACCATCACTATGCAGGTAGTCCTCGACATTTCTGTCGCTAAGTGGAACACTTACTAAATGAATTTTGCCCCATTTTATGATCTTTCTTGCCATAAGTGAATCACTGCAGTTATTAAATTAGTAACTTGGTTGTTAAGTGAATCTGGCTTCACCATTGACTTTGCTTATAAGAAGGTTGCAAAAGGTTGATCACCTGATGCCAGGACACTGCAACAGTCATAAATATGAGTCAGTTACCAAGCGTCCAAATTTTGATCACATGACCATAGGGATGCTCAAAAGGATGAAAAAAAAATCATAAATCATTTTTTTTCAGTGACATTAAATAAACTGTTGTAAGTCGAGGATTACATACTGTATGTATGTATGTATGTATATATGTATGTATGTATGTATGTATGTATGTAGGCTGGAGGTGGTGATAGGTGTCAAAAATATCCTACAACGAGATAATAGAAAACCACTTCTTTGAGATTGATGTATCTCTCTCTCTCTCTCCCTCCCTCTCTCTCTCTCTTACAACAAGATTTTATATACTGCTTTACAATGCTTTACAGCCCCTCTCTAAGTGGTTTACAGAGTCAGCATATTGTTCCCAACAATCTGGGTCCTCATTTTACTCACCTTGGAAGAATGGGAAACTAAGTCAACCTTGAGCCTGGTGGGATTTGAACTGCCAAATTGCAGGTAGCCCGCAGTCAGCAGAAGTAGCCTGCAGTACAGCACTCTAACCACTGCGCCACCGAGGCTCATATATATATATTGATGCCTACCTCCACCTCCATTTCCACCTGCAGCGTAACCTCCAGCCTTGGAACCCCCTAGCAACTCTACAGCTATGCGTCTACCAGTCTGACTCTGTTTAACATCACAGCTCAGATTAGGTTGGCGTGGGTGCGTCATTTGGTGAGATTTGAACAAAGGGATGGGGTTGCTATTCAAGGCTGCTGCTGCTGAAATCCAGCATTCTATCATTCTTCATATGCAGGCGAAGGTTTTATTTGCAGCTGGTCATCATCCTCTGTACAACTTTCCTTGCAGCTATAGTCTATTCTTAGCTCTCGCCTTTGTCAATTTTAACACGAAGAGTCAAGAGCTGAGTCAGTGAAGCCCCAGTCTGAACAATTAAATGTAATCCTTAAGAACAGATAAGCTTCCACAATCCTTTTTACAACATGGCTCATCAACCACAGCCAGATTTGTTTAGGTGAACTCTTCAGCTTGTTGCGGATTACTTTTCCACCATTATGAAAGGTTTGGATATTGCCCCTGCTATATACGGATCCTGACAGTGGTTTATAATAAGAAGGTGCATGACAAATACACAATAGTGTGCAGCCATTGTTTGCTAAGTGTCAGTGCTGCTGGTTTGCAGAAGGTAGGATAGTCAGAGCTTGGATGAGACATTGGAAACAGCTTTGCAAGGAAATATGGGACTCACATATCCTGCCTTCTCTTTCTAAGTCGATGGATGGTGCAGAAAGAAATAGGGAATTTGCAGCTAAGGGATGGGAAAGAAAAGCAATTATCTCAGACTTTATGTCTGGAGTTTAAGGAGCTTCAGAAAATGTTTTACTTGAAAAATTGATCGTTCCACTTGCATGCTTAGATCAGTGTTTCTCAACCTTGGCAACTTTAAGAAGTGTGGACTTCATCTCCCAGAATTCCCCAGCCAGTTGAGGAATTCTGGGATCCGAAGTCCACACATGTTAAAGTTGCTAAGGTTGAGAAACATACCTTAGATCTGTATTATAAGAGTAAGGAGTGGAGTTGTCCAGTCACATCATTTCTTTAGTTCTTCTTGTAAGTCCTTATATTTTGATTAGCTAGTAAGTTTTTGTAGCTATAGTAGATCTAACAGTATGATATTCATGGGTATGAATAACCCATGAATTATGTAAGGTCTACATCAAACCAGGATCCTTCTCAGGAAGTGATGTTGCTGAAGTTCTTGAAAGGACTACCAGGGTTTTTTTCCCCTTCTAGTATACTCCAGATTTTCTGGGAATGGAACTGCACTTTCATTCTCAAAGTAGAGCATCTAATTTGAATTTGAAAGCAGAATATCCAAAAACTGAGATCAATCTTTTAGTATGGTTACAGACCAGAATTAAAAATTAAAACAAAACAAAGACATAATAGTATATTATAGTTAGTGTGAGATCATCAATGGATGGCCAAAGTTTACCTAATGTTACAGACAGTATAGCAGAATTTAAATATGTTCAAAGAAACTGCTTCATACTACTCTGATAGTGACAGATATCAGACATTTTACCAGATTAAAATTGTAAAATGTGTTAAGAGTTGTAAAATGAGTCTGTGAATCGTTATAGAGGATACAATATACATTAATAGGACATGAGCTAAGGTTTCAATGGCCCCTTGTCCATGGGGACACAATATGGGACTTCTTGTACCAGCCCTCCAGAACTGTTGTGGGGAGAATATTATAACATGGTAGAATTAGTGCTCTCCCTAAAATTTAAAAACAGTTTGTAATACAGATAACTTGCTGATTTATGAAGTAGGGTGCCTGACTGCCCAAGAAAACATTCTAGCTAGAGCAGAGAGGTCCTGCTGGACTTGATCTTTAATACATTATTTAAATACACTGAATGCACACTCATAGCCTCCTATCAGCTTAGAGAGACCAGGCATTTTTGTGAAATAGGCCTAACCCATGTTAATTTATAGTTATCTTCCATTAGGAAAGCACTCAAACCTGTGGAAAACAACAGTAATTTCACCCAGTAAAACTGAGAATTCGGAGGGTGTCCAGTGCAAGTAAAAACACATTTGAGTTGAGTTTGATGATGCATCCATACAGTTTCTTGCAGCATCATAAATATAATTTACTAGTATTTTCTGCTGGGGTAATTTTTAATTTCCCTTTCCAGGTTACAAGCCTGAAATTGCCCAGGGGTTTCCCACTAATTGGGCTAACTGTGCTTAGCTTCCATGATCAAGTGTGATTACCTAGCTGGATACAAGGTGTATTATCAAATGTATGCAAGTCCTGCAATGAATATACATCATGGCCTTCTTAAAGCAGTGCTTTCTTCTTTGGGGAAGACATATTTTTACAGATAAAGGTTGATATCGAACCTGCCAAAAGAGACAAAACCACATTCTTTGTACACAAAGATTGTACAAAATTCTTTGCACAAATGACGTGCAGGTCAGAAGGTCCTAATTGTTATCAATGACCTCAACTTAGTACTCACATAAATGTGACCTTAATGAAAGTTAGATAAATATGTACATATTTATATAATTATGTGTTCTATTGACTGATGATAGAGGGGATGTCATAAAACCTTTATATTCACAGTATCTATATATTACACTGAAATTTTGAAACCCAGGAGCAGAAACCATGTATTATGCAATAAATCTTCCTTCCTTCCTTCCTTCCTTCCTTCCTTCCTTCCTTCCTTCCTTCCTTCCGTCCTTCCTTCCTTCCTTCCGTCCTTCCTTCCTTCTTTCCTTCCTTCCTTTTTCATGTTTTTTTTAATGCATAAAATAATTCTGTATTTGCTTCTGAAGAACACTGAATGAATAGAAGGCTTTGGATCCTATAAACCTTAATTCACTTCCAGAAAACCTTTTCCCATCCACCTCCTCAATCCATCAGCTGAAGATGGATCTTAGAACCTCCCACTATCTCATGGAAAAAAATTTCCAAGGACAATCTATAAAGTTTGGTGTCCCTCCTAAGTGTACTGGGCCACATTTAGCATAACTTGGGCTCTAATGTTAGTTATTACTCTTTTCAACCCAACAGAAGTTGGAAACAAATTACTGCATGTCAAGATGTTTCGGATTCTGCCTGTCTACCTTTTAGCAGGATAAGTGTCAGATAACCAAAAGGGACAAGACCAAATTTGGTAGCGGTGGTGAGGAGGAAGGGAGAAGCTGACAAAAGAAAGATCTAGCTTAAAATTGGCTGGATTTGCTTGAGGTCCGTGGAGGCCCGATGTATCTGTATGGAAGAAGCAGTTGTACAAAGATTTCAGAGTGAGGGTGACTTCTCTCTTGTAAGCCACTTTCTCTTTTCCGTCTGTTCACATGGCCCAAAACATATGCAGCTTACCTTGTGTTTTCCAGGGCACACATAGAAATGCACATGGAATAGAATTAAATTACAGAGTTGGAAGGGATCTTGGAGGTCTTCTAGTCCAAGCCCTTGCTTAGGCAGGAAACTCTATACTATTTCAGACAAAGAGTTATCCAATCTCTTCTTTAAAACTTCCTGTTGGAGCATTTACAACTTCTGGAGGCAAGTTGTTCCACTGATTATCTTAGTTGTTCTAACTGTCAGGAAATTCCACCCATTGCTTCTTGTCCTACCCTCAGGTGCTTTGAAGAATAGCTTGAGTCCCTCTTCTTTGTGGCAGCCCCTGAGATATTGGAACACTGCTATCATGTCACCCCTAGTCGTTCTTTTCATCAAACTAGACCCAGTTCCAGCAACCGTTCTCTATATGTTTTCGCCTCCAGTCCCCTAGTCCCCACAATGCAATAGAGGAAGAGAGCAGAGATATAGCAATGCAATTCTTACTTCTTACAAAGAAGAAAAGACAGATATCTCCTATGGCCACTGCTGGTGCAAGGTTGGAAAGAATGTATATGCATATGCATATATATATGTGTATATATGTGTGTGTGTGTGTGTATTTCTCGACTTACAATAGTTCAATTAGTGACTGTTCAAAGTTACAACGGCACTGAAAAAAGTGGCTTAGGACCATTTTTCACAGTTATGACCTTTCCAGCATCCCCATGATCATGTGCTCAAAATTCAGATGCTTGGCAACTGGTTCATATTTATGACCATTACTGTGTCCCAAGATCATGTGCAACCTTCTGACAAGCAAAGCCAATGGGGAATCCAGATTCACTTAACAACCGGGTTACTAACTTATTTACTGCACTGATGCACTTAACAACTGAGGCAAGAAAGGTCGTGAAATGGGGCAAAACTCACTTAACAAATGTCTCACTTAACAAACAGACATTTGGGGCTCAATTGTGATTGTAGGTTTTTGCATACTGGCAATGATTGCCACTTGCCTGGAAAGCCGTTGCACTGCTCTACTTGACATGGATTGAAAAAAATCAGAATCTTGAATTTGAGGTGGGCCGCCATGTAAACGGAATGAATCAATAAGCAAACTCCCTTTGGATTAAAAACAATATCTTGGGTGAAATCAGATATGTTAGCGCATTTCAAATTAATGTCTACATTTGCCTGCAATCGGCACATGTGATAGACTTTCAAGGTTGTGCAACTGAAAATAGCACACAACCTTCACCATGAAAAAGAAAACCTGTTATCAAGGAAATTTATCAGGCAATTTACATCATGATTTTTTCATTGAAATTAATTGCAAGGCAGTGTTCAGGCACAAAATTCTCTTCTTCCTTCCTTCCTTCCTTCCTTCCTTCCTTCCTTCCTTCCTTCCTTCCTTTCTTTTTCCTATTTATTTATTTATTTATTTATTTATTTATTTATTTATTTATTTATTTATTTATTTATTTATTTATTTATTTA
>JANHFL010110701.1:0-11688 GCA_032468155.1 Oxyrhabdium leporinum
GAGGAGGAGGAGGAGGAGGAGGAGGAGGAGGACTTGGTGCTCTCTGAACTTAGTGGTTTTGTTACAGACGTTTCATGGCCCAACTGGGTAACATCATCAGTGCATCATTGATGATATTATCTACTTTGGTTATGAAACGTTGCACCAAGGACCTCACATACTTAGCATTCCTTCCTCCTCCTATTTCCCCCACAACCACAACAAGCAACCCTGTGAGGTGGGTTGGGGTGCGAGAGAGGGACTGGCCCAAATTCACCCAGCCGGCTTTCATGCCTCAAGCAGGACTAGAACTCCCCATCTCCTGGGGACTCGTCCAAAGACACCCAGCTGGCATTCATGCCTACGGCAGGACTAGAACTCACAATCACCTGGTTTCCAACCGGGTTTCTTTAACCCACTTAAAAAAAAAGAGGAAGCTCTTTTAGGTTTTTAACCCGACTTTTAAAACCGATCATTTAGCTTTTTTCACCGATTGGCTAGCTTCCTAAGCACGTCGAATCCTCTTTTGAGTCTTGCCGGTTCCGCCTCGCCTTCACCTCTGCGGCTCTCCCATTCGCGCGCGCCTTGGGGTTGGCTGGGATGGGAGACCACCAGGAGATCTCAGGGACAAGTTCAAGCCAGCACAACCCTAAGGGAACTACCTGGAAAGCTACCTGCAGCAGACGGTCTCCAAGGGGGTTATCTGCAGCTGGCTGGCTCCGGTGAAGAGTGACGGCGCCAGCTCGGGAGTGAGCGCGAGTTCTTCCGTGTAGATGTATTTCAGGATGCTCTGCATGAGGGATGGAGACATGTTCTCCAGCCGGACCTCTGACCCTTCCAGGTCTTTCCCACCTTGGATGAAGACGTCCCGGAAATAGGGACTCACGGCTGCCAGCAAGGCCCTGCGACGAGAGGCAGATGTCCACACGGGGCTTAGACACGCGTGGCATTGGCGTGTGCCGTGGCCTCTAGCGCTAATCCCCAGAACCAGGTCCCTGCGAGGATGGAGGACTGGAAGAGGGTCTTCTACAGGGCCAAAGAAGGAAGCGAACCCCGGATCCCGGCCAACAGCTTAACTCGGTTCATTGAACAGACTTTCTAGATGAAACCATTCCTCTTTCGGGCGTCTTTTCAAAACCCAGGATCGTTTTCTGGCCTTTCCATAAAATGCAGCACGCTTCGGGCACACGGAAAATTACTCCAAATTGTAGAACATAACGGAGCTGGAAGGGACCTTGGAGGACGTTTTTGGAGTCCGCTCTGGTCAACGTAGGGCCAGAACTGAGCCCGAAAATTGTGTTGCTAAGAGAGAAATTTTATGACTTTTCACGCCACCGGTCAAAGTTAACGACGGGGCGGAAACCACAACGTACCACCAGCCTTATAAATTTGATAAGACTTTCTGATAAGGTTTAATAAAGCTTGGGAAGTCAGTGGATTTGGGGATGAAGCACCCAAAGAGAGAGACCTTTACCTGTGGCAAGGAAACCTCTGTCCATCGACCACCAGCGTGACGTCACAAAGCAGCTCCCCCTGGTACATCTCGGTCAATCCTGGCTCCGAGAAGAGGAGATAGGCTGCGTTCACAAACCAGGTTAAGACCCAACATTCTCCCATGTTCCATCAAGCTCCAAATTCTTGAGCAATAGTGAAGGATGTAAAAATGCATATTCCTCCCCACCCACCCACCCCAAAAACCCCATGACAAACATCTCCTTTTCAAAAACTCTTTTTTTTGTGTGCGTTAAGAACAGGGAGTCCCGGACCTATGGCGGTTTGTTTAGTGACCATTCCAAGTCTGACTTGTATTTATGATGGGTCGCAGTGTTCCCTTTTGCAACCTTCCGACAAGGAAAAGTCGACGGGGAAGCCAGATTTGTTTAACAACCACGTGCCCCGTTTAAGGACTGTGGGGATTCACTTAACAACCACTGCAAGAAAGGTAGTAAGAGGCGGCCAAATAACCATCTTGCTTAGCGACATAAACGTGCGGTTGTAAGTCGAGGGCTATCTGTCATAAACATCAGGTTTCCTTCCCTTAGACTTCCAACTCCCAGAATTCCCCCTGACTGGCTGGCTTGGGGAATCCTGGGAGTTGAAGTCCACATGTGTTCGTGGTTGAGAAACACTGAGAAATCCAGAGGGAATTGTCACCTACCTCAAGAATAAAGTTAAAACAAACCAACCCCAAAACCTCTCACTTTTTTGGAAGGAGAAACTTAGATTGCAGCACTAAAACTCTTTCTACGATTTCTTCGTTCTTCTGGGGAAACTTTTAACACACTTCAGATTCATAGTTCTCCATTAAAATCTCACCCGTTTGCAATTTGGAATAGATATAAAAAAAATACCACTCATTCTGGGTACGTTTGCTGTAATAGCAAGCCATACACTTGAGATTTCCAAACCATAATGCAGATTTACAAAATACTAACGAAGCTACTCCTGGGAACCCTTTGAAGTTGGGGGCAACTGCAATAAGAGGTCTTTTGAAGTTTACCTTCTTTCAAGCCAAGAGGCCTTGGTTTCAGCTTGGTGACCTGTCCTCTTTTCTGGCTGGTACTCATCGTGAGCTATCAAAGAAACAACAGAAGAAGTTTGTAGCTAGTGTAGGATGGAATGAAAGGTTGACAGTTGCATCAACAAGATCCAGAGAACCTCTGAGTTGGTGGCCCTCCATCTTTTAATACTTCTCCAGGATGGGGTAGTATATAGGCAGAAGGGCTGAACGTAGGGTTGAGCTCCTGTCTCATAGGTCTTTCTTGTTCTCACTTCCTTTTTCTGGTCCAGTGTTCTCAACCGGGAAGTTGAAGTCTACAGGTCTTTTGGTGGCCAAGGTTGAGAACATTGGATTGGAAGAAGGAAGGAAGAACAAGGAAGACCTATATCACTCTGGAAGTCGAAGTCGTGTGAAGACCTGAAGACATGTGAACTTCAACTCTGGACGTTGAAATCCACACATCTTCAGATGGCCAAAGTTGGGTTTGCAGGTTGGAAATGGGCGGGGAGGTGACATCCCTTCTGATCGTAAAAGACTTTGGGTACAACTTTCTTACCTCTGATGATACGGTAGCCCAGACTTATAAAAAGCGTCGGGGAAAATATATCCCTCTATCCTGGACCCATCAGTCTGGGCTGACGGGATGGCCCGTCTGCTCCCTGGGTCTGCTTCTCCAGAGTCTTCTGGTGCCCTCTGCCATCCCTGAAGGCCAAGAAGCTCTGTCCACAGGGAAGGCCGAGCTTTCAGCCTCTCTGGATACACAACCATTGTGATGTCACATCCGCACCCTTATCTGTGTGCAGAGAAAAGGCATTTGACAGGCTAGAGTGGAATCTGATTATTTTCTTTTCTTCTTTTCAGGGAGAGCACTGGGTGGATAGAGAGATTTGTTGTGTAGATTTCTTGGCCATGCTTCAAATCAGTTGCCAGTCATTTCCTGCCTGGATCCCGGGGAAATGGAGAAGCAAGGATTTTTTAAGAGATCAAAATTCAGATTCTTGGCCACTGGTTCATATTTATGATCGTCACGGTGTCCCGGGGGTTTCACATGATCCCCTTTTGCGACCTTCTGACAGGCAAAGTCAACGGGGGAAGCCGGATTCACTTAACAACTGGGTGACTGACTTATCCACTGCAGGGATTTGTTTAACAACGGTGGCAAGAAAGGTGGTAAAACGGGGGTAGAATTCACCTAAATGATGTCTCACTTAGCAACAGGAATTTTGGGCTCCGTTTTTGGTCATAAATTGAGGACTAGCTGTAAAATGCAGAGGGAAGGCGTCCGATTTTCACCTTTGTAAAATGTCCAGGATAACAAGGAAAGTTTGTTTGGGGTGGGGGAAGAATTAAATATTAAATGGGGATAGATTTAATTCCAACAGGTAAAATGCATTGATGCCCTGCTGTAGCCAAACGTTTTACTTCAACTCCCAGAATTCCCCAACCAGTAGGGTATTAAGAGGGGTGGACTTCCACTTCCCCCAGCTTCCAAATGAGAGAACTGAGCCCCCAAAAACATCTCTGAGACTAAAGTTGGTTCCATGCTTTATTATTATTATTATTGTATTATCAGCCAGCAATAACAGAACAAAAAGTCATTTATTTCTTCCATGAAGGAGTAGATCTTTGGCTGGAGGTGACAGAAATTGGCTGCAATCTTCTTGGCTAACCCTTCTTCTTGTCTTTCTGATCCTCCCCTTAAAGACGAAAATAGAAAAATAAAACAAAGAGGATAACAAGGAGAAGGAAAGAAGGAAGGGCAAAGGGTGAAGGAGAAGGAAGGAAGGATAAAAAGAAAAGAAGGAAGGGCAAAGGTTGAAGGAGAAGGAAGGAAGGAATAAAAAGGGAGTGAGGAGAAAGAGAACGAGAAGGAAAGGAGGAAAGGAGGAAAGAGGTATGGATAAGGAGAACAAAGAGAAGGAAAGAAAGGAAAGGGAGAGGGAGAAGATGGATGGATGGATGAATGGAAGGAAGGAAGTTAGAAGAGGAGGAGGAGGAGGAGGAAAAGGAAAAGGAAATTACAACTAGTTGTATCGTCTCAGGCGCCTTACCTAGGGTGGTCAACATTGTTGACTCTTGGGTGGTAGGAAAAACAGTGGTTGAACTCGCCTTCTCTGTTGACGGAGAGAGAGTGATGGAAATCGGTTGATGGTTTGTTTATTTTGGGAGCCCCAAATACACCTCTTGTGGGGCCCCCCAAGAGCGATTAAACTTGGATTCAACAGCCAAGAAGCTGGCGCAAGTTATTCGACTTTCTACTCCCTCTCTCCCCCCACCCCCCACCCTGGGATTTTGTTACTCACCGCAGAAAGATTTGGGGCAGATGAACCTCACGCGATAATCCAGACACAACGTCCCCTTGCCTTGCTGGGCGTTGATACAGGCGAAGCCTTGAGCTGCGTTGTTTCTGCCGGAAGGACCCATCGAAAGCCACGTCAGATTCCCGAAGGAGACCGAGTCCCACTTCGCTTACCCAGGGGAGGGATCTAGTGCTCAAGAATTGGGGCTTTGGGTTGCATTTCCCCCCCCCCTCCTCCTTCTTCCCCTCTTCTCCTTGTATGTTGCATCTTATAGACCGGAGGTCCAGGCGATGCCTGATTGTTACCCAAGGAACTCTTTGGATTAAAAGCAAATTAGGTACGAAAGTAAAATAAGAGAACCAAATAAGACCAAGTAGGGAATCGGCCATAAAGCCACTATCGGGATGGATGTGATGCTTGGTGGGAAATTAAACTTCTGAGGAGGAGGTCGGGACCTCCGATCCAGGTTGTAAACCCAGGTAGCCCTCGCCTTGATGACCTCAAGCGAGCCCCAACATTTCCCGCTGCTCAGCGAGACGGTGGTTAAGGGAGTTCCTCGCCCCCTTTTTACGACGTTTCCCGCCAACTTTGGTAAGTGGATCTCTGCAAAGATGAAGTTAGTAAGGGGGTTGTTACGCAAACCAGGATTCCCCGTTTGACTTGGTTTGTCGGAAGGACGCAAAAGGGGATGGCGGGAGGGCCATCCTAAGTACGAGCCGGCTGCCAAGCCTCCGAATTTGGCTCTGAGAAAGGGCCCTAAGTGTGAAACACGGCCCTGGGTCAGGCTTCTTTTCAGCGCCGTCGTAACTTCGGACGGTCCCTAAGTGAACGATAGCAAGGCACGGACTACCTGCGGAGGGGTTTTTTTCCAGGATCTTTTAGTCCTCGCTTCAGACGGCCACGGAGCGGTCAGTCACGAAGCGAGGACCCACCCACCCCTAAACGAGTTTGAGGAAAAGGACGGGGTTTCAGACCCCCAACTTTGCACACGCTGACAACGCCAGATTCTCACATGGCAAAATGCTGTCCGGTTTCGGAGGCCGGGACCCTTTCTCGGGTTTGAACCTCGATTCCCACGGGGGAAAGGCAGACAGCATCCGGATTTTCGTCCATGATGTCATGGAGAAGCTCGTAATCTCCCGTGCCGGAAGGAGTGTCCCGATTAAACCACGCGGTTTTGCAAACTGGGCCCCCAAAAAGGGGGTGAAAGAAAAAGAAATAAAGTTAAAATTAAAATAAAAAAAAAATCACAAAAATGGACAATTAAAAATAAATATATCCAGATCTGCATATGTGGGACTGATTGAGGTAGATTGCAGGGGCGACCCTGAAATATAATTTTATCATCTTTTCTCTATATCGTCAAATTATTGCACTCTATTCCCATTTCTTTTTAGACTGTATTTCATTCCAATTTCCTTTTAAATCGTATCTTACTCCGATTCCATTTTAAATGGCTTTGATCAAATTTTAGCCATTGTTCGTTTTCTGGCATTTTGCACTTGGATATGGCCCAAGGGCTAATCGATCAATAAAAATAAAATGAAATGGAAAAAAAAAATCTTCCTAGTCTATTTCCTTGCTTTTCTTAAACAAGTAGTAAAAGAACCTCGGAGCGAAACCAAATTACAGTATATTTTCGTTTTTCAAACAAATGTTTTGGGCCTTTTAATTCATTCAGCATCATCCTTGGGACATTCCTGTTTGAATCCCAACCCCAACCCCCTTCGATTTATCTCTCCTTCCAAAATAGGATGTAAATAGGAATATATTTCGTCCGCCTCTGCTTTCAAAATATTTTATATGCATCTGGGACAATGGAGACTCCCCTGAAGCTTGCCAACAGCTCTCATTTCTGGGTCAAAAAAATATTGTTCGCTCTGAACCCTGAAAACAACATTCTGATAATAGAGGGGGAAATGACATTATTGCTGCTATTTGGGTGACCATAATTGTAATTTTTGTGGGACTGGATCCAGGTTAATCAAGGCAGACCATCGGATATCAGATGGCTTAATAAATCAGGATTCACTTAAATGGCATTGATTATCTTCTTCTCCTCCTCCTCCTCCTCTTCCTCCTCCTCTCCTCCTCCTCCTCCTCCTCCTCCTCCTCCTCCTTTTTTACCACTTTGATTGCCAAAAACAAAAACAATGAGCTTTCTAATCTCCCATCCAAGAAAAGTGGGGAATAAACTCACCTTTTTCTTCAACCTGACCCTCAGTTTTTACTCCTGGAGTCCTTGGGGTATAGACAGTGATGGGTTCCAAACTCGAACCTGGAATGCAAAAAGAGAAATTCCTTAATACATATTCTGGAATAATCTGGACATTAGGGAGAGAGAGAGAAGAAGAGGAAGCGATGTCAGCCTTGCGAGGTAGTCCAGATAAGAAGCAGAGCCAGAAGTGCTAACTCTTAACTTTGTTGAAAAGTGACATCAACAAAATCTTGCCAGTCTGATAGTACCTCTTTCCCATCACCTGTGCAGCCCAAGATACTAGGGAGGGTCCCTTCTGAGATGCTTCCCACTCCCCTTTTTCCTTTCAGGGCTAAGCTGCCTTTTATCTGATTATTGTCGAGTCTGTGTCTCTTCCTCCTGTCTCCCAAGGCCTTTCTCACAGACCATTACAATCTTTCTGCCCCCTCCTCTTTACAGCCCAAGAAACTAGGGAGGGTCCCTTCTGAGATGCTTCCCACTCCCCTTTTCCTTCTGAGGGCTCAGCTCTTCCTCCCATCTCTTCCTCCAAGGCCATTCGCACAGACCAATACAGAACTAAAGGAGAACATTAGCCAGGCTGTGAATTCTGCCTAACTCCCTCTTGCAAGTTACAAAGAGTTCTAGGTGGGGTTTTGTACCTTTGACTGGGAATTGGGTTGTGCTTTGCTCTTGCTCTTGTGCCAAAGTAGAGGTAGGGGCCGACGATGTAAGAGGGGCTGATTTCGGAGTAGACAGTTCTTGGCTACCTGTGTGTGTGTGGGGAGGAATTATTTTTATCTGTCTTTAAAAAAAAATATTGCACTAAACGAACTGTTGTAAGTCGAGGCCTCCTCGTACTTCTACAAAAAGATCGTTTCAGGGTTTCGCAGGGGTTTATGAATGGCCCCGCTCAGCGCTTGGTGTAAAATTTGGACGCAAAAGGAGACGCTTACCTTGGCAGAAGTAGGGCGGGCAGGTGAATCGCACCTGGTAGTCGTAGCATCGCTGCCCTTTGCCTTGGTCAGCGTTGAGGCAAGAGAAACCGAGCACGGCGTCGATTCTGCTCGGAGGGACAGAAACAGGCGGACTCTTAAGTTAGAAAAGTTGTGTGTGTGTGTCTGTTTTAAAAAAATATATCGATTTTCTATTTAATGCATTTCTTCGTGCTTTGACAGACACCGTGTTGCCTGGCTATTTCATCAGGCAAAACCTATAGATTATAAACCTCGAATTGTTTTTTGGGGGTTTTGTTTTTTTTTGGGGGGGTTAGGTATCGTATCAGGGTTAAGAAAAATAAACATTTAACATCGCGCGGCGAATCTTACACAGCGAAGTGTTGCCCCGTCTCCGAAGCGGGGATCCCACTGGTGGTCTGCACCTCTATTTTGAGGGGCACAGAGCAAATTTTTCGGGGATTTAGTTTCCGGAGGTCAACGAGGAGTTCTTGGTCCCCTTCTCCGAAAGGGCTGTCTTGATTGAACCAGACGGTCCGGCAAACCGAAGGAGATTCTGCCGACGAAAAGGAACGGTCATCCCAAAAATGAATTTCATGGAATCCAGTGCTGGAAATACCGATTTGACCTACATTCCCAAAAGCTCCCTTGCTCCCTTCCTTTATGGCCTCCAGATTCGTTGCTTCTCCTGTGCTATGAAATTATCTTTCTTTTTTCTTTTTTTAGAAAAAAAAGTTTGCTTTTCTAGTATTGAGTGGTTGGCGTAGGGACTAGAGAATCCTCTGGAAAAGGGCTCGGATCTCCCTCCACCTCCACCTCTATTTTTCTCTATCTCCAACTATCTAAAATGGCTTTTATTTTTTTAAATGCTCTTCCTTTTTAATTCCTTAAGTTACATTCTCCCTTGTGTATGAAATATCTCATCCCTTCATTCCTGCCAGGGTTGCCCACCTTGGCCAGTGCTCTGAACTTGTCCTTCTGTAGGAAGTGGTCCTGGAGATGTTTGGCCTTCATCACCTGTGGAAAAGATAGTAGGTAACGTCATCAGTGCTAGCAGGCAGAGGGGTTTGCAGAGAAGGAGGAGGAGAAGGAGGAGAGAAAAGGAGAAGGAGAGAGAAGGAGGAGAGAGAAGGAGAGAGGAGAGTGGAGAAGGAGAGAGAAGGAGAAGGAGAAGGAGAGAGAAGGAGGAGGAGGACAACTGAGGGGTCCCTGGTGCTCTCTGAGCTGGGTTGTTTTTCTTGGAGCCATTTCATTACCCAACTAGGTAACGTCCTCAATACTAGTACCCCACTCCCTTCTAGCACTGATGGTGTTACCTAGTTGGGTAAGGAAGCGTCTGCAAGAAAACAGTTTTGATGGTCTCTAGGTACCTTTCACTGGAATCTCTGGGGTACTCTGAACTTGACCCAAGGTGGACACTGGGACCGGTGAAGTGACGGTCTCTTGGCCTCCTGCAGAAAGAGGAATCCCCCCAAATATTATTTCTATTTTTTTTTGCATTTCTAATATTTATTTCATAAATCATCCATACATAAGCCCCAGTTAAGATTGTGAACCCGATGGATGCATTTAGTACCTCATTTCCCCCAAAGCAAGACCTAACCAGAAAATTAGCCCTAATGCATCATTTGCAGCATTATTATTTTTTTAAAGACCCGGTCTTATTTTTGGGGAAACACGGTAGGTTGGATCTAAAGACAAAGCCAAAACCCACGTACCAGAACAGAAGTCTTGCGGGCACACAAACCGCACACGATAATCATGGCAACCCCGTCCTTTGCCTTGCATGATATTGAGGCAAATGAACCCAATCGTGGCTTGCTTCCTGCACCGAGCAAAGAACGAAGGACATTATTTAAAATGGAAACGTGGTCAGTTGTTGAAGTGGAGCGCTTGTGTTAGGACAGCAGTGTCAAGATCGTAGCTCAACCTACGGCCTAGGCTGAACCTCCAGCTTGGCTCAAGAACTACCCCTGTTTGAAACCTCCAACCCATCAGATGTCATCCTGTCTAGACATTTCTTTGAAAACCATCCAAAATGTTGGGCTCCATGGTTCACTGCTCAACCCCACAGTCCTCTTCTTCCTCCTCTTCCTCCTCCTCCTCCTCCTTCCCTTCCTCCTCCTCCTTTTCTCCTCCTCTTCCTTTTCCTTCTTCTCTTCCTCCTCTTCCTCCTCCTCCTCTCCTCCACTCCCTTCTAGCACTGATGATGTTACCTAGTTCAGTCATGAGAAGTCTGCAAGAAAACTTCCAAGCTCAGAGCCCACCAATGACCACACAGGCTGCCTCCTCCTCCTCTCCTCAAACCCCACTCCCCTTTAGCCCCGGTGACGTTACTTAGCCCGGTCATGAAACGTCTGCAGGAAAACCACCCAGCTGAAAGGGGACCCTTCATTTCAACTCCGTAGCTACCAATATTCTCAAATATTTTCAAATATCGGAACCTGGGAAACTCACACAGCAAATTTCTGCCCTGTTGCAGTCGCTGGAATTCCGCCCAGGGTTTGGACTTCTATTTTCCTTGGCACAGAACAGATCTCACTGGGATATCTGTACAGGATGTCAGCCACGAGTTCGAAATCTCCCACGTTGGTAGGATTATCTTGGTTAAACCAGCGCGTGTAACACACTAAAATGAGACCGAGACAAAGAACATTGGTGGGAAATTTTCCACTTGACTTCCATGGTGAGATGGCTCAGTCGCCACAGAGTTATAGGCAATCCTCGACTTACGACCATTCATTTAGTGACCATTCAAACAGCCGTGAAAAAAGCTGTTTCACAACTTACGACCGTCGCAGAATCCTCATGGTCACGTGATCACGAAGACATACATTTGGGGGCGGTCGTAAAGCGAGGACAGACTATCCTAATAGCCTACCCTACCTTGCTCCGAAACGGAAGATGTCTCTTGCTGCTGAGCGGTGGGAATTAGGGTTTGCGGAGTAATGGGCTTCGGTTCTGGGGTGGATGGATTTTCTCCCACTGCAGAAAAGAAAAAGGGAAAATTCAAATTCGGTGCTGGAGATTTCGGGTTGAACAGCGGAGTTAAAATGGAGTTGACTTGCTCTGTTTCTCCTTCACCTTTCTGTGGGCCTTTGGTGAGAATCTGGTCAGTGTCCGGGGTGGGGGACGGGGAGGGGAGGCCTTCCTTCTCCTCCTCTTTGCATTCAAAGACATCGTCATATTCTGTAGAGAGGGACGCAAAGCAGAATTAGGGACATCGGATAGACAGACAGACACACACCCACACCCACACCCACCGAAATAATTGGGCTAGCTGGGTGTCATTCAAAGTCATTCTGCAGATCTGCTACTTCGGGATGTATCTCTTTCTTATCTGTCACCAATTAGAACGTGAATTCCTTCCAGTATTAGTGTGCTAACAGCTTCCACAGTAAATTACTCATTCCACCAATATTCTTCACACACACCCGGGTATTTTTACTATTTTAATCACGGACTTGCTGTATATCTTCTTCCTCTCTCTCCTTCCTCCTCTTCTTTCATTCTTATACTATCCTCTTTTTTTCTTCTTCTCTTCCTCCTCCTTCTCCTCCTCTTCCTTTCCTTTTCCTTTCCTTCTTATACCCCCTCCTCTCCTTCTCCTTCTCCTTCTCCTTCTCCTTCTCCTTCTCCTTCTCCTTTTTTCTTTTCTTTTCTTTTTTCCGTCCTTCTTTCCCTCCCTCCCTCCCTCCCTCCCTCCCTCCCTCCCTTCCTTCCTTCCTTCCTTCCTTCCTTCCTTCCTTCCTTCCCCTT
>JANHFL010110958.1:0-11683 GCA_032468155.1 Oxyrhabdium leporinum
CATTTCCCCCCAAAATTTTGAGACTGAGAAGTGGTGACAGGAGCTTCAGACCACATGGCAGATAGTCCTCAACGGACGACCACAGTTGAGCCCAACATTTCTGCTGCTAAGCGGGATACCGGGTAGTCCTCGACTTATGACCACAAGCGAGGCCAGAATTGATGCTGCTAAGTGAGAGGTCTTGCCACCTTTTGTTAAGCGAATCGATCGGTGCGGTGGTTAAATCAGTGAAGTGAATCCGTTTTCCCCACGGACTTTGCTCGTCAGGAGGTCGCAAAAGGGGATCACATGACCCCCGGGGGGGACGCTGCGACTGTCATAAGTACGAGTCCGTGGCCAAGCGTCTGAATCTGCGAAGGTCGTAACTGTTGAAAAACGGGTCATAAGTCACTTTTTTTCAGTGCCGTGGTAACTTTGAACGGTCACTAAATGAACTGAGGTAAGTCGAGGACTCCCTGTATTTTGGGGAGGGTGGCAGAGAGGATTCAGGATGATATTCAGTGTGCCATCATATCATGGCCGAAAGGGTGAGCCGTGAATAAGAGACAAATGTCCTTTGGGAATGGATGTAATGGTGTGTGTGGATTCCCAGATCCCCAAAATCAAAAGCCTGTGATCTCTCAGGATCTAGAAGGAGATCTCCACTGATTGAAGATCCCTCAGGTCTTTGATAACGAGGGAGAGGTTCTTTGGAATCAGAATCAGAACAGAGCTCGAAGGGACCTTGGAGGTCTTCTAGTCCAGCCCCCTGCTCCAAGCAGGTGACCCTAAGCCATTCCAGACAAGTGGTCTTTCCTTAAAAACCTCCAGTGATGGAGCACCTACAACTTCTGGTGGCAGGCTGTTCCACTGGTTAATTGTCCTCCCTGTTAGGAAGTTTCTCCTCAATTCCAGGTTGCTTCTCTCCTGGATTAATTTCCATCCGTTGTTTCTTGAATTGCCTTCCGGTGCTATGGGAAATTCTGAGATTGGGAATTCCTCCATGGTGGTCGAAGGACACCCCCCCCCCCCCATGTAGATATCTGGATTTTTACCCCTTTGTAACCTCCCCTCTTGTCTCCTGCTAGGGGATCAACTCCGCCAAGCAATATTACAACAACGAGCACATTTATCCCTACATCTACCTGGCCAGCTATCACTGCCGTAACAAAAATGTTAAGGACGCTTTGGAGGCGTGGGCTGACTCGGCGACTGTGATTCAAGAGTAGGTCCCTTTTAATGGCCTCTTTTCCCTTTCCTACAAGAGAGAAGTGAATTCAGAAATTAGTTTTAAAAATTAAGAAAAACTGCTTCTGCTTTTCTTTTCCAACCCAATTGCAAACCGGACCGGCCTGGCCAGGAATAATTCTGTCGGGAGCCATAAAAATTGGAATTACAAATCAGCAGCTTTGCTGGGTGGCTGTTTTGACAAGTTTAAGCAAGGGGAGATTTGTTTCCCCTCTTGCTGGCTTCTCCAGAATGAACTCACCTGTGCTCACCGTGATATATATATAGGCAGTCCTCGACTTATGACCACAATTGAGCCCCAAATTCCTAAGCAAGGCGGTTGTGAAGTGAGTTTTATTCCCATTGGACGACCTTTCTTGCCCCAGTTGTTAAGCGAATCGATGCAGCTGTGAAGTGAATTGTGCAGTCGTTACATGAATCAGAAGCCAGCTGGGAAGTTTACAAATACTTCTCAGTTGCCAAGCGCCTGAATTTTGATCATGTGACCATGGGGAAAACACAAAAAAACAGTCACGAGTCACTTTTTTCAGTGCCATTTTAACTTTGGTCATTAAGTGAACAGTTGTAAGTTAGGGACTCCCTGTAATTTGCTCCCCTGATTGGCTCTTGGTGAAAACAAGGTGGATTTTCTGTTACTTGAAACTTCACAACTTCTGACCTGGAAATGGCCTGCTTTGCTTCTGTTGGAGAATGCCCAAATCATGTGAGCATTGGCGAAAATCTTACAGGACCAATCACCCTCTCCTATACTTTGGGGTAGTCCTTCTTTGTTTTTTTTATGATGGCTTAACAGGACTTTTAACATGTTTTACTCTAATTTTATTTTTGGTTTGTCTTTTACAGTAGATTTTTGGGTACGTAGGGCTATAATTTCTTTTTGCATGAAGACTATTGCAAAGAATGAGTTAAGCAGCTCTGCTTTCTCCCTGCTGCCTGTTACTTCCTTACCATCTTCTCTCTTTAGTGGACCTACTGTTTCCTCGACTTTTTTCTTGTTATTTTATTTATATGTTGAAGGAAACTTTTTTTTATTCTCTTTGACTTTCGTAGCAAGCTTTAGTTCATTCTGAGCCTTTGCTTTCCTGACTTCATCTTTGCAGATTCTGGCTATCTGCTGATAATCAGCCTTATTTATGTGTCCCTCTTTCCATTTTCTGTGCTTGTCCTTTTTGTCTTTCAGTTTGTCAGAGAGATCTTTGTGCAGCCGTGATGGTTTCTTCTTGGATTTCTTGTTTTTCTTTTTCAGTGGTATTGCGCTGGACTGGGCTTTTATGTTTGCATTTTTCTCTATGTGTTTTTTTTTTCTTTCTCCCTGTAGTTACAACTACTGCCGAGAAGATGAAGAGATTTATAAGGAATTCTTTGACGTGGCCAATGACGTTGTTCCCAATTTGCTCAAGGAAGTGGCCAGCCTTGCGGATTTGACCGAAGAGAAGGGAGCTGGGGAAAGAGGAGAGGTCAGTGATGTAGGAGCAATAATACTAAATAATCAACAATTGCTATATGACCAATTACAGTAGTCCTTGACCTATGACCACAATGGAGCCCGATGTTTTCATTGCTAAGCAAGACACAGTTGTTAAGTGAATTTTGCCCCCATTTCACGACCTTTAAGTGAATCAATGCAGTCATTAAGTTAGTAATGTGGTTGTAAAGTGATGACTCTGCTTGTCAGAAGGTCACAAAAGATGATCGCATGACCCACTGCAACCGTCATAAATACGAGTCAATTGCTAAACGTCTGAATTTTGATCACGTGGCCATGGGGGTGCTGAAACCGTCATAAATGAGAACGATCATAAGTTACTTTTTCCACCTGTCCTCCCATCACTGAAGAATTTGACTTCCTCTTTAGGCTTCGCCATCTCAAACGGGAGGCTCGGCGTTGCAGGACCCCGAGTGTTTCGCCCACCTTCTGCGCTTCTACGACGGCATCTGCAAATGGGAAGAGGGCAGCCCCACGCCCGTCCTTCATGTGGGCTGGGCCACCTTCCTGGTCCAGTCCCTGAGCCGCTTCGATGGGATGGTGAGATGTCGGCTTTGGCACAGAGAGAGGGCCGGGGGGATCTGGGGTTGACAGAGGTGGAAGCTTTTACGGCTTGGGAAATGTGATTTAGTACAACGTCGTTTTAAGAAACATCAGAGGGCTTTGAGTTGTTCTCACTGGGATTGGAGCTGAGGTATTTTCCCAGGGCGGGAGAGTTGCCATGTCCTGCGTAAAGCAGAGGAAAAACTGTGAAGTGTTTCGAAGCTTGGTAACATTTAAGAGATGTGAACTACAATCCCCAGAATCCCCCAGCCAGCATGTTGTAAGATGTCTGAATTACAACTCCCGGAATTCCCCAGCCAGTATGTCTTAGGATGGGTGGACTTCAACTCCCAGAATCCCCCAGCCAGCATGTTGTAAGATGTCTGAACTGCAGAATTCCCCAGCCAGCAGTGCCGTTGTAACTTTGAAACAATCACTAAAAGAATGCTTGTTAAGTTTAAGACTACCTGTAGTATGTTATCTCCTTTTGTCCCCTCTTTCTGTCTCAATGGCAACCGGATCTATTCTCACAACTGGAATCGGCATCCCTGGGAATTTTGAAGCCCAGGGAGAAGGTGTAATACTATCTCAGCATCTTCTAAGCCAGTTGCACAATTTAAAATACAACATACAGGCAAATAAATAAATAAATGCACAAGCAAAAATTACAAGGCTGACTCGCATTTGAAAAACAGGATGCGCTTACAAGTGAATACATTAATCTGGGAATTTGAAGAATGCATGCATGGCATGGGAGATGTTTTGCATTGGCTCAATCAAGAGTTTCTCAATCTTGGCAACTTTAAGACATGTGGACTTCCCAGAATTCCACGAGCAGCATGCTCACTGAGGAATTCTGGGAGTTGAAGTCCATGCCACTTAAAACATGCTGATTGGGGAATTCTGGGAGCTGAAGCCCACCCATCTTAAAGCATGCTGGCTGGGAATTCTGGGAGCTGACGTCCAGGCCTCTTAAAAGTACTAAGGTTGAGAAACACAGTTCCCCAGGCAGTTTGCAAGGACCTTCCTTGCTTTTCCAGGTGCGGCAAAAGATAACCCTGGCGAACCGGGACCTGGATGCGAATGACGACGATGACCAAGGCAGTGAGGACCCCAGGGAAGGCCGGCGTCGGGGTCCTCGCCGAGAATCCAAGCCGGAAGAGCCACCCCTGGCCAAGAAAGCCACGGAACGGCGGCGTCCGAGCAACACCCAGCGATCCGACAGGCCGCTTCCGGAGAAGGAGGAGGGTCTCAGCAGCGGGTCCAGCCCCCGACCTGAAGGCCTCATCCTCACCTTCCAGAGCGAGAAAATGAAAGGCATGAAGGAACTCCTGGTAGCGGCCAAGATCAACTCAAGCGCCATCAAACTGCAGCTCACGGCCCAGTCGCAGGTGCAGCTGAAAAAGCAGAAGGTTTCTGCTCCTCGAACATACGCCCTGTCCTTCCTCAAGCGACCCCGAAAGTCCCTCTGATCCCCGAGCAAAGCCGGAGGAGAAAAACTTTCCAGTTTCTTAGCAAACGTTTGCCCGGTTCTCTCTTCCTCAGTTTTTCCCCTGGCCAACATTTTGAAATGACCTGATGTTCATCTTCCGGTTTTGGCTGGTTGGGTCTCATACGTTGCTTGGAAATGGAGCTTTTAAAGGTGGATTTTGGCTCCTGCCAGGAAGAGTTTAATTTGGAGGATCCAGAGATAAAGCACAACACTCCGGAGGTTGTGTAGGGCTAGGGACAAAAAAAAACAACCAAACCAACCTGAGACTTGAAATGACAATGGACTGCAAAAGGACTTGTTGAACCAATTTTTTTTTTTACCTCTCTCTCTCTCTTAGTCTCATCTTCGCAAACGGGACGTGGGATAGTTTCGTGTTTGTAATGATATGAATCTTTTTTCCAACGGAACGACTGAAGACTGGCTGAATGTCAAAACGTAGCATTTTTTAAAAAAAATTGAAAAACAAATGTGGGACATTAATGTCGTAACAAACCAGGCGACCAGGGTAGGATCGGCTGAAGAAAAAGGAATGAAAGCAAAAACGAGACAGAGCTCGTGGTGTCCACAAGAAGAGCGAACGTATCGTCCCGAGTGACGGCTAACAATTTAAAAAAAAATAAAAAATAAATCCAGGTGCGGTCATCCCACAAAGGTAATCTTTTATCGATGATAGAAGAAATATTTCCGAAAGATCTGAGCCAGAGGTTTGGTTCTGCGCTTGTTTAGGAATTTAGGAATTTTTCATAGACGTTTGCGGAGACAGAATTCATACATTTTAAGATACTCTTTTGTTGTAGAAAGGAAAATGTCTCTTGTTCTCCTTGAACTTTTGAATCCGCGATGGCTTTTCTGATAAACGTCCGTGGAAAAGCAAAAGGTTTTGACTTCAGAAAGAGGGAGAGGAACGACCTCCCGATGTCACGTGATCAAAATTCAGATGCTCGACAAGGGGCTCATATTTACGAAGGTTGCAATGTCCCGGGGTTACGTCATCCCCTTTTAATGACCTTCCGTGGGGAAGCCAGATTCACTTCACGACCGGGTTACTAACTTAACAACTGCAGTGTGGCAAGAAAGGCCGTAAAATGGGGGCAAGCGCCCCTTAACAACGGTCTTGCTCAGCGATGGAAATTTGAGGGCTCGCTTACGGTCGTAACTTGAGGACTGCTTGGGAGATACGAATTTCCTGCTCGCAGTTTTGTCAGGAACTAAACAGTTCAAAAATCCCAGGATTTTCTCTTCCTGCCCTAGGCAGCGCTTTACCTTCTGAGTAGAGAAGTTGTTTTTTTTTTTATTGCTGTCTAAGAAAATTAAATCTCTTAGCTTGGCTGTATCTTTTCATTACCACGAGATGTGACGGTCCGGAGCCTTCCGATTATCGTGCCACCAAATGGCATCCATTTAGAAAGCAAGATCTGAACTTTAAAAACCATTTAAAAATTCAAAAGCTTTCCCTTCTCCCACTTAAAAAAAATAAACAAACCTAGTTAAAATAAGAAGTGCCGTACGTGAGTTATCCAAGCTTACTCCCTTGGTTTTGTCAATCCAAGGCCGTTCAAGGCATCTCTGGACCATCAAAAGACCACTGATGCCAACACAGACCTTTATGAAATCTCTAAAAACAGCCAAGTCTAGCACTGTTTAAAATATTCATCTGTTGACAGCACAGTATAATTCCTCTAAGATGCAAACCAACCAGGTTTGGTCCTGGGGAAAAAAAAAATGTTCCTTTTTTAACATTCAGCCTCGCGGCGTCTTCTCTGCTCAAATTTTGTGGCTGATGTCAGCAGACAGTTCTAGGTGATGGAACATGGGTGAGTGGACGCGGTTTTTATTCCCCGTTGCACAAATCAGCATCATAGTCTGGGTAGGGCAAAAATAGACCCCAGGCCAGTTCCAGCTTTCAAAGCAACATTTGCAAGAAGGACTTCATTTCTCTAAAGATTTTAAAAGGAAGACATCAGCGTCGACGAGACGGCGAAAACCTACTTGAAGAATCCAAAGTAAGATCCAAATAAGTAAACAAAGGGGCCTAAATTTGTCATGGCGGTTACAGCCATCCGATGTGTCAATTACCTATGAAATTATAACGCGTAAATTTTCCTCCTTGTTTTTACCTTTACACATTGTGGGTATTTGGTGTACGCTGCTCTAAATTAACCTTCAGGTTCTTTGTATTCTGGAGACTTTGGATTAGTTGTAGATAAAGTTAGTTCTCAACTTAACAACCATTTGTTTTGTGACCGTTGTAATGTCACTGTAAAAGGGGGTTTACACTTAGGGTGGTTGCAACACCCCCTTGGTTACATTATCAAAATTCGGGCGCTGGCCAACTGGCTCATAGTTATGACAGGTGCAACTGTCCCAGGGTCACGTGATCCCTTTTCGCGACCTTCTGACAAGCAAAGTCAATGGGGAAGACAGATTCGCTTAACAACCGTGTTAAGTGAGCCACGGTGGCGCAGTGGTTAGAGTGCAGGACTACAGGCTACTTCTGCTGACTGCTGTCTGCCTGCAATTTGGCAGTTCGAATCTGACCAGGCTGAAGGTTGACTCAGCTTTCCGTCCTTCCGAGGTCGGTAAAATGAGGACCCCGATTGTTGGGGGGCAAGAGGCTGACTCTAAACCACTTAGAGAGGGCTGTAAAGCACTGTGAAGCGGTATATAAGTCTTAAGTGCTATCGATATTGCTACTTCCTTTACAATTGCAGTGCTTCACTTAACAATTGTGGTACAAAAAGTCATAAAATGAGGCAAAACTCACTTAGCAACTGTCGTGCTTAGCGATAAAAAATTTGAGTTCAGTTGTGGTTGTAAATCAAGAATTACCTGTGTATGCATTGCTATATTTTCCCCCTAGTCCTGTTTGTTGGAAATAATTATGGTTTGTTTATTCAGCTTATTTCTACGTCAGCGCAATTAAAACTCTACAACCCCTGGACCACAGGCTGAGAATCACCGCTCTAAAAAATTGCGCGCAGTCACAATCTGTGACCCCGACCAGAGCTTATGCCTGAATCATTTTGAGAGAGAGTTTTGGGGGGATTCCGAATCCCAAACCCTTGGACAAAAGTCAGGAGTCAAATGCATCTGATAGAGAACTTCATGTGGCTCACAAAAGTAAAATATATTCGTCAAAAAAAAAATAATCCAAATTTTTGGCTAACGTAGACTTAACACCATCCTCTTCCTCCTATGCTTGCTGGGAGTTTATGCCAATTTAATCATCTTCACTTAACGACCCTATAATCCCTTGCAGGGTGGAGTCTGGGCAACTGAATGGAGCAAGCAGTGTTTTAATGGCCGGATGCCCTTCCTGTCGCCAGTGTGGAGTTTTTGTTCAGCAAATATATTCTCAGTGTGCCCAGAGAAATATTTGCCTCTGCCTACGATGGTACTCACAGCCTCCTGATTGTGAGGTGAGAGTTCCACCTCTAGGCCATGGCACCACTCCAGTTTATGCAAATTTAATGGGAGAGCTGAGCTATAATGGGGCCTGTCCCGAACTAGGATTCTCATTTCTTAGTCATATTTATTTAATCTTATTTGGATCGCAGGCTGAGGTGCAGCAGCAGCAAAAAAAAAAAGCTTGCAAAGCAATCAGTAGTGGTGATAAATCAGCCAGCAATGCAATTCATGCCTCGGCTAAAGTAAAATATTTCTTTTCCAGTTAATGCTGTTCTAAATCTGTTCTGCAAAACAGATCGTAATTTGATTTACAAAATTCGGAAGTTCTTAACGTGAAGTAGGACAGATTTAAAAAAAAAAAAAACCATCCAGATTGACAACAACTTTAGCAAGCTCTGCCCAGGTCCAAATATAGCGTCGACTCTAAGAACGTCAACAGGATGTGCATGCAAGAGGAATAGTTTCGCTCTCAGATACAATTTTGTCACTTGGCGGTGAAATGAGTGGATTGGAATTGTGATTCTTACAGAGAAAACTCTGCAAAGTCTGAATCTAAGGTAGCTCTAGAATCTTCTCCACCCCTCCCTATCCAGTTGCAGGTGGTCCTTGACTTACAACCACAATTGAGACCAGAATTTGAGCTTGAGTAGGTCCCTTCCAGCTTATTCTATTCCTGTTCTGTTCTGTTCTAATTTTACATTCTATTCTATAGTTTATATTGCATTTATTCTATTCTATTCTATTCTGTAATTCTATTCTATTCTGTTTTTACATTCTATAGTTTACATTCTATTCTATAGTTTATATTCTATTGTACATTGTACATTTTATAGTTTACATTCTATTCTATAGTTTACATTCTATTTATTCTATAGTTTACATTCTATTCTATAATTTACATTCTATTTATTCTATAGTTTACATTCTATTCTATAATTTACGTTCTATTTATTCTATAGTTTACATTTTATTCTATAGTTTACATTCTTTTCTATTCTAATTTTCATCGTTAAGCAAAGCAGCTGTTAAGAGAGCTGTGCATGATTTTATGACCTTTAGTGCTAAGGTTGTTAAATCGCTTGCTGTTAAGTGAATCACCGTCATTAAACAAACCCAGCTTTCCCCATTGACTTTTTCAGACCACGTGACCCAAGGATGCTGTAGCAATTATTTTGCTGTTCACTGGAGTCGTCAATGCAGGAAACCAGAGTGGGCAGGAAAGTTCTAAATACTGAATACAGATAGTCCTCGACTTATAACAATTCACTTTGTGATGGTTCAGTTACAGTGGCACTGAAAAAAGGGACTAATGACCCTTTTTCACACTTACAACTGTTGCAGCACCCCCGTGGTCACGTGATCAAAATTTGGCCGCTTGGCAACTGACTCGTATTTATGACGGTCGCAGTGTCCTCGGGTCACATGATCCCCTTTTTTGCAGCCTTCTGACGAGCAAAGTCAATGGGGAAGCCAGATTCACTTAACAACCGAGTTACTGAACTAAGAACTATAGTGATTTGCTTAACAACTCCGGCAAGAAAGGTCGTTAAACAAAGCCAGATTCACTTAACCATGTTACTGACCGCAGCGATTCTTAACAACTGGCAAGGAAGGTCGCAAAATGAGGCAGAATTCACTGAAGAAATGCCTTGCTCAGTGACGGAAATATCTGCCTCCATCGGCTTCCTATGATTTTTTTATTGGTTTTTCAAAATATAAAATACAAAGAAAAAAAAATAGTGGGAAAGTAAGAAGAGGTGGAGGGGAGGGAAAAGAAACTGAAATAACATAGAGAATTTTCTTAACATAAATGATAAAGATTAAGGAATTAACAAGCATATATTACTTCCAGCAGCGAAGAGAAACAGAGACAGTCAAATTGATTATTTTATCCAAAGAAGAGAATACATCTATCCTTGTTTCTATTCTGAAATTGCTTCCGGATTTTGGGGTTGCAATGGAAAAAAAAACCCATGAAACTTTGATTTTGGTTTTTTTTTAAACTAGATAGGCCTCTTGGCATAGAAATGGCTGTTACGAGCTGTTGCATAAAAGCAAAACAGTTGTGGTTTGTAATGCTCTCTTCTGCTGTGCTAAAGAATCGGAAGTTGATACCTTTTTTTTCCCTTTTCTCCCTTTACACTATTTTTCCTTTCCCCTTCCCTCCCCCTCTTCTTAGTTTTCCAATACTTTTTATTTTATTTTTCTTTGTGTTTTATATTTTGAAAAAAGAATAAAACCAGATAGAGATAGGTAGATAAAGATGATAAGTGATGATAGATACAAAAATAGATGATAGATGAGATTGATTGATAGATACCGTAGATATAGATATAGATAGATATAGATAGATGATAGAAAGAGAAAGAAAAAGAAAATACGGTAGATCGAAAATAGAAAAACATGATGATGTAGACAGACAGACAGATGATAGATATATTAGATAGATAGAAAAGTAGATACAGGTAGATAACATGATGGATGGATGGATGATAGATAAATGGATAAGTGATAGATTGTAGGTAGATATATTTAGATTGATAGATGATACATCATAAGATGCTGTAGATAGTGAGATGATTGACACATGATGCATGATAGATGATATAGATAAATAGAGGACAGATGACATGATAGACAGACAGACGGCTGATAGATTAGACAGAACTGGTTTGTGGGGTTGGCTTCACAGAAGGTGGGCTCCCTTGAGGTCGTAAGTGGGGGACTCCCCTGTACAGGCGCGCGCTTCCTCCGCAGCCGAGCGCTCTGCACGCGCCCAGAGGGACTCTCGACCGCCAGCTGCAGAGCCCCCGCCGCGCTGCCGGCCGTCCTTTTCTGCGGCGGACGAAGAGCCCCGGGCGGGCGGGCGGGCGGGCTTGGAGGCGGGGCTTAGGCGGCTCGGGCTCCTCCTAGCTTCCTTCCTGCTCGCTCGGTCGCCTCTGCGGCTCCTCACCGCCCCGGAGGAGGCGCCTTTTTTTTTTTCCCCCGCCCCGCCTCGGCCGCTGCTGGCCCCGGCTGCGCCGTCCGGCCCTGGCTCGGCGGCTCGGCGAGGGGACCATGAGCGCCTTGCGGGACGTCTCGCTGCAGGACCCGCGGCTGCGCTACGAGCTCATCCAGCGCATCGGCTCCGGAACCTACGGCGACGTTTACAAGGTGCGCAACGGGACGCCCGGCCGGCTTTGGAGAGGGTCCCTTGGCTGGGAGTGGGGTGGGGGTCCCCAGGAAGGAGGAGGGGGGAGGAGAGAGAGAGAGAGAGCAGGGGGAGGGGGTTACTAATGGGGGGGGGTGTCCCGTTGACTGGCAGCCCCCCTTTTTCTTCCCACTCCCCCCCCCCACACACAGCCCCGTTGGGCAACTTCTCCAAAGCGCGCTTTTGGAGACGCGCAATGGGAAGCGAGGAGCCGTGGACGGCATCGCTGCGCGCGGGTGGGGCTGGGGGATTTGCAGCCTCCCACCTCCCGGGTGGGATGCGGATCGGACTCGGGAAGGATTTCTAATTTTTATTAAATATCCCAACCTGAGGAAAA
>JANHFL010111058.1:0-11679 GCA_032468155.1 Oxyrhabdium leporinum
ATTCAGCTGCAAGTAAATTTTAGCAAACAAAGGCTCTCCCATTACTCATCTGTGCTGGAAGTTAAATTTTTCATTTACGCTACTGTTAAAATCATAAAAGCAGAGACACTTTAGAAAAAAGGTTTGGAATTCTACAAGTAAGAAATCACTTCCTATAAATCATGGTCTCTACACAAAAAGGCTTCAGGCACTTAAAAAAAAATGAGTAGGCCTTCCATTGCACCATCAAAGCTGCCACATTGACTTCTTTATCATATTCTGTGGATACCTCTATTTTCTGCCTACCTGTTGACTTCCTTTTTTATAGTTGAACAGAGCAATAAACTATCATTTCATCCTACTAGCATTCAAGGAAAGAACAGTGCTAATAAAGGAGATAGATCAGCTTAAAATGAGGAATCTTTAGTGCTTTCTGAGCTTGGTGGCTTTCTTGTAGACGTTTCATTACCCAACTAGATAACATCATCAGTGCACTGATGATGTTACCTAGTTTGATAATGAAACACAATACTGTAATGGAATCAATACACAGGTAGTCCTCGACTTACAAACACTTGTTTAATGGCCATCTGAAGCTACAACGGCATTTAAAAAAGTGATTTTATGATCAGTTGTCACACTTACGACTGTTGCAGCATCTACATGGTCACATGATCAAAATTTGGGCACTTGGTATTTATGATAGCTGCACATTCCTGGGATCATGTGTTTACCATTTGGTAAACTTCCTAGTCCAACAAGCAAAGTCAATGGAGGAAACCAGTTTTGCTTAATGACCACATGATTCACCTAACAACTGAAGTGATTCACTTAACTATGACAAAGAGGTCATAAAAGGAGGCATAACTCACTTAACAAATGCCTTGCTTAGCAACAGAATTTTAGGCTTAATTGTAAGTTGAAGACTATCTGTAGTTGAAATTTAATTATGAGTATAATCCTTGTCAACCCACTTAGCTATATGCCTAGACTCCAAATATCCGCGAGCTTTGGTTCTCAGGTGCCATCGTTTTACATACAGATAGTCTTCGACTTACAACAGTTCATTTAGTGACTGTTCCAAGTTACCATGGCACTGCAAAAGTGGTAACGGGGTCATGGTAACGGGATCAAAAGTCAGACTCTTGGCAATTGACTTGTATTATGACGATGGCAGTGATCACCATTTGGGAACTTTTGACAGGCAAAGTCAATGGGAAAGTCAGATTCCCTTAACTTATGTTATTAACTGCAATGATTTACTTAACAACTGAGGCAAGAAAGCTTGTAAAATGGAGCAAAATTCACTTAACAACTGTCTCGCTTAATGTTGGGCTCAATTGTGATTGTAAGTCAAGGACTTACCTACACATTCATTCACACTATCAACATTCACCAGACCCATTAAATTACAATCTAACCAATTACAGGTTAATTTACTGGGCTGTAGAAACCCCAAATCTGTGGTTAATTTGTGATTGCTGGATCATCAAGTAAAATCATAATGTTAAGTGATCACACAGAAGTTCACTTTCTCATGGGTAAGCATTTTGTAAAACTAAGCTAATGTTAAATCTGCAGCAAAACTAGGTCTTCTTTTTTCTGTCATGTGAAGCCAGGTCAAGTAAAGAAATCTTCTAGAGGAGAATATATGTAGCTCAGGGTTGAACTGTTGAGTCTTCAGTGCTCTCTAAGCTTAGTTGTTTGTTTGCAGACATTTCATTACCTCTCTACGGTATATCATCACGGATCAAATCCCACATTCGCTAATACCGATGATGTTACTAATTGGGTAATGAAATGTCTGTAAGCGAACAACTAAACTCAGAGAGCACCAAGGACCTCACAGAAATCATGTGCATGGTTATTTCGATGTTTCAGTGGAGCTTCTTTTCAAGTAGACCCAGAATGGGTTCTCCGCTCAAAAGACTCTGAAGTCAAAAAGGTTAGTTTTTGGTTGACATCTAACTTCTACTATGGCATCCCATCAGTGGCAAAATACGGATTCAGCCTCAGTTTCCCCTCTTGTTTGTGCAAACTAAGGACAATATTTCTCTCCGGAGCAGGAAAATTGAAAGTGTCATTAGCCTACAAAGTGTGACAAATGCTTGGACGCTCACAAGCGCTATATCAGTCCCAAGGTACAGCCCCTTTTAATTTTTTTAAAAAAATTAGGAACCTGTACTTACTACTTTTGAGGTAACACAACAGACGGGTGTTGGAGAGGCTGGCTTGGTAGCACCGTGCCCCGGGGGCAGGCTAAACCTTTGGCCGGTATCTGGAGGAGAAGAGGGGGTGTGAATCCGTGCTTCTAGCCTTTCCGGTTCATGTCTGTAGCATTCAAGTGGAAATGCCGGCTGCTTGGTTCCCTGGGTGGGAGTTGATGGCGAAGAGGAAAGCCCAGATGCTAAAAATGAAATAAAAACAAAATAGAGCAGGTTAGTCCACCTCCACCTTCCCACAGAGCAAACCATCCAGGTTTTTAAAATTTTTAACAACTTGTTCTCAACACATCCCAAAGGTGTTTTTCTAAAAAGCAACTGGACTTTCTTGTTTTTTTTCTTTGAAAACATTTCACTTCTTATACCTTTTCTAAAAGGCAACTGGACTTTCTTGGGGGTTTTTTTGGAAAACGTTTCACTTATCATCCAAGAAGCTTGGAAGAACTGAAGAAGCTTTTTGGATGAGGAGCAAAACATTTTCAAAGAAAAAATAAAGGAAGTCCAGTTGCCTTTTGGAAAGGCATTTTTGGGACAATCATGACATGGATGATTGAGAATCTCCATAGCTACTTGCTGTCCCCAATTGGATTCTCACTTCGCCGTAAGCCCAACTCAACACATCACATCATGGTTTAGTGTGCCATGAGATTCCTTAGAAGGAAAATCTATTATGCTCTTCTCTTACAAACTTAATCAGCATAAACCTTGGTGAGGTGGGTGGCATACAAATTTAATAAATAATAAAAAAGAGCCTCTCTCTATTTCCCCAATAGTGGAAAAATCAGGAGATGTGCTTCAAGATGAGCCCATTCAGGAGCAGGTACGTTTTAGACAAGCTGTTCCCCAAATGCCTTAGAGTTCTTGACATACAACCATTCATTTAAGTTATACTGGCTCTGCAAAAGAAAATGAAACAGTCTTAAGTGACTGTTGCCACATCCCTATGGGTCACAGGATCAAAATTCAGGGACTTGGCCACGGGCATGTATTTACAATGATTTCAGAATCCTGGAGTCAGCTGACCTTCCCAGCCAGCTTCCAACAAGCAAAATCAATGGGGGAAACTAGACTTGCTCAATGGCCATATGACTTGTTTAACTGCAGTGATTTCCTTAACAACCTGACAAAAAAGGTCATAATTGTGGGTGTAACTCACTTAACCATCTTGCTGAGCAACAGAAATTTTGGCTTCAACTGTGGTGGTAGTCAAGGACCACTGGAGAGTACTTCTACGGAGGCAGATCCAGAATCATCTTGTTGGTCTGCCACTCACATAACTAAAATCTCCCTTGAAAAGTAAACAGGCCTCTTTTCTATTTTGCAGACTGCCCGTCTTAAACTCTGATCAGATTTACATTGACTTTTCCTTTGTGATCACAAGCAGACCAAATACTGGTGAACTTTTAAAAAATATTCTTCTCAACATTGCCACCCCACCCACCCTCTTTCCAGTACAGTATCTAGCTTCCTAGTTGTATTTATGATGCCACTGCTATCCAATGCCTTCATTTTGAATTGGCCTCTCTATTTTGGAATTAACAAACGTCTTTGCTTTATTGTATTGTCCCTGTACAAGTGGTATCTGCAGTTGTGGATTATGAAGATATCAACGCAAATGGTTTTGCCACCTCTACCCGCCTCAGAAGGGAGTCAGTTTGGTATAGTGAATACGATGCTGGCCCAGAAACCAGCAGCATGTGAATTCTAGTCCTACTTAGGTATGAAAGCTGGCTGGGTGACTTTGAGACAATCACCAAGAGAAGGAAATGGTGAGTTCTGGTCCCATTTTAGGTATGGAAAACCAGCTGGTTGACTTTGAGACAATCAGCAGGAAACAGTGAGTTTTACTCCTGCCTTAGGCACAAAAGCCAGCTTGGGTGACTTTGAACCCGCCATCAGGAGATGGTGAGTTCTAGTCCTACCTTAGGAGCAAAAATTGGCTGACAGTGGGTACTAGTTCTGCCTTAGGTCTGAAAGCAGGTTGGGGAACTTTGGGTCAATCACTCTCAACCCAACCACCTTACGGGGTTGTTATGAGGAAAATAGGAAGAATTATTTATACAAAGCAATGAAAAGGCAGGATAAAAATTAAATGAAAAGGAGTTCAGCAGTATTTCTCCGTTCTCCGTTGCTACCATCCTTCTAGGAAAAGAAGCTTTGCAGAGAGAAAATGCCAGTCTGTCTTCCATCTGCTGAGTGGAATAAGTACATTTAGGTAAGTAATCCAAAAAGGAATTTTGTTTGAAGAGTTGAAACCAAGCTTTAAAAATGTAACAACAACAGTTTGGGCCAAAATCGTGAAAATGCTCACCAGATTGTTGAGGAGGACACTTCTTATTTTAGATGTTGCCATGGAAAAGTGGGTGCTTCTACGAAGTTAAAAAAGGAAAAAAAAGCCCCAAATCTGTAATGGACTTTACTTAAGTACCGTATATTTAAGACGTGGAAGGATTTCAGACTACACAAAGATGGGTGTAGCATTGTTGATCCATGTAGAAATAGATAACAGGATCTTTAGTGTATGAGACCTGAGTTATATCTCAGACTTGTGCTCTCTTTTAAATGTGGATATACTGTAATCCTGCCTTTGAAGGAGTGAAGCCAAAAATGGAATGGAGTCAAAACAGAAAAAAATGAAAAAGGGTATGGGAGACAGAGAAAAGAAAAAGATAAAGCATATAGACAAGAATAGAGTTGGGTTGAAATCTTATGGAAAAGAGGAACTGAAAAGCAAGAAAGAACTTATGTTGTGTGAATGGAAAACTATGACCTTTAATATGGTAACCCATTAGTTTTACAGGCACCACCAGAGGACATGGCAAGCCAAGAAGAATGGCCAACATTTTATGGTTGGTTGGCTGTTTTTACTTTTTTGCAGATATAGGTGGTCCTTGACATACAAGTATTTGTTTAGCGTCTGTTTGAAATTACAACTGAAAAAACCTGAAAAAACCACTATGACTGGTCTTTGCAGTAATGACTACCATGTGATCAAAATTTGGGCGCTTGTCAACTGGCATGTATTTTGCAACAGTTGCAGCGTCCTGGGGTCACATGATCACTTTTTGAGACCTTCCCAGACAGCTTCCAACAAGCAGAGTCAATAGGAGGAAGCCAGATTCACTTAACAACTGCAGTGATTTTGCTTAATAACTGTGGCAAAAGAGATTGTAAAATTGGGTGTGGCTTACTTAATAATCACCTTACTTAACAATAGAAATTTTGGTCCCAGTTGTGCTCACAATTCGAGGACAACTTGTAGTGATGGTAGAAAGAATGTGAACCAATCACAATCATGTTCAATTACATTATCAACATGCCTGCAGGCATTTTAAAAGGACTGGGCCCAAGAGAGCCTCCGACTGCTTTAAAGGGCAGAAGAAGAGTTAATCATAAACCAATTCCCCTAACAATGTACGGCTGAATTATAGTATATTCTTCAGAAAAGGGATTTGGAACAGGTTTTGAAATGCATAAGAGTGCAACACTGCCCTTTTTAAAGCAACTGCATCTTATTCGAGCTTCAGCAAAGCCTGGGAAGTGTGTATCAGGCTCCAGAAGTAAAGAAAGACACACAGTGTTATCTTTAAACAGTTTCCTTTATTGTTCCTCACACGTAGACAGAAATATTGCCAAACTATAAAGCAACCACTTGCATCATTAAAGATATATTCTGAGAATTGCTAGGATGGAGCCATTTTAACTCTTTTTCTCCCAACCAAGCAATCTAAACTTTGCTATATCTTTGTCCTCCTGGGAATCCAGACTACATTTCACCACAAGGGGACATGGTTGCTTTAATGAGCCAGCTCTTTAAAGCAGCTGCATCTTTTTCTAGGCTCCTGAAAAAACATATGACTCTAAGAAGTGCTGTGCGGATATTTCCACAAGTTCAAAACGCATATTTCCTGAACCATATTTGAAGTGGCCAGCTCTAAAATTCAATACTTATTCTCAAATAACATTGCTGGCTACTAATGCTTGCTTCCAAAGAGATTTAATACATTTTCTTTCTCCTGTCTTTTAAATATAGCCTTTCGTTGAACACATCAGGCTTTTCAAAGTGCTTGAGTTTGGCGCACAAGCTACCGATGACTAAAATGGCCACTAGAAGGAGAAATTGCTGCATCAGCCCTGATTGCTACAACTGGTGGAATAAAATTGCAACAAGCACTAATGGAGTAACACATCAGTGGAATGGATGTCCGATAACAGGCTGTGCCAAAATAAAAATAACTAGACACGTAGGAGCCAAGCCGCACCATCTGCAGTGTACAGTAATCAACATACCAATAAATAAATATAAGACAGTAAGAGGGATTCAATAAGCAATCATCATACAAACTGCTTTTTTTGGAGCATTTGAAAGCTATATCTATCTTTCTCTTTATTTCCAGTTGACACACGAGACACTGTTGAGGAGAAGCAGACTAGGAAAGTGGGAACTTTCAGATGAAATAGCTAAGGGGAAAGCAAATTGGGTACAGTATAGAGGAAGATGCTGAATGCATTTTCCAGAATTCCTGCACACCTATAGGCGGGATGTGCCTGCTTACACACACACACACACACACACACACACATATTACAGTATGGCTTTCTTGATGCTGGTTCAGTGGGTTGCATAAACCTACCACTTGATTTACAAACCATGGTTTGTAGGCAGTGTTTTTCAAGCTCCACCATTTTAAGAAATATGAAGAGTTGAAGCCCTCACATCTTAAAATGGCAGAGCTGAGCAACGCTGGCACAGGTTGTTGTGCGCATTGTGTCCAAAGGAATGCCGGGTCTTTTGGACCTCTATTCATTGGGAGCCCAACATGAACAGAAACATTTAAAAGGTACAGTACAGCAAATATTCGGACCCAGAATAGGCAGTCCTCCACCCTTGACTGTGGGGCAAGGAGCAAATAAGCATTAAAAACAGAGAACCATGGAAGGATGAATTGCAGATAAAGCAAGAATTGAGAAATAGGCCAGAAGTTGCACCAAAGGAAGTAGGAGGGATCAACTAACCAATATTGAAGGTGATTCCTTTTAAGCTTCTGAAGATCCATAAGAGGAAGAAACTTGATAAGCTTGCCTCTGCCTCGCATGACAGAGAGGCTGGATGCCACAGCTACTAAGGCCCTGCGTTGTATTATTGCGGTGATGGTGATGTAGCGAGATGCAGATTGATGGATGAATGGGGTCTCATTGGAGTAAATACAGGTAGTCCTTGACTTACAACCACAATAGAGCCCAAAATGTCCATTGCTAAGCAGTTGTTAAGTGAGTTTTGCCCCATTTTATGGCCCTTATTGCCACGGTTGTTACGTGAATCACTGCAGTTGTTAAGTGAAACATAACGGTCAGTGATCACATGATCCCGGGACAGTGCAACCATCATAAATACATGCCAATTGCTAAGTGCCCCAATTTTGATCCTGCGACCATGGGGATGCTGCAACAGTCATAAATGTGAAAACGATAAGTCACTTTTTCAGTGCCGTTGTTACTTCAAATTGTCACTAAATGAATGGTTGTAAGTCAAGGACTACCCACAGTCCTTTTACTGTGCTACCATGGCCTACTCTGCAACGCTTTGGTAAAGACTGTTGATACAGATTGAATTATGAATGTTACAGCACCTGCCTCATAAGGTCGTAAGTCGGAACAGTTATAAAGATCAATCATTAACCAATCCGATATTATGACCTTTCTGATAGCGGTTGTTAAGCAAACGCCTCGGTCACAAATCTATGAACACAGTTCTGCTGAAAACTAAGCAAATGCCAGTTTTTGGCAAAACCATTGTAAAACATAGTAATGTGACCACAGGATATTGCAAATGGCCATAAATGCAGCCAGTTGCTGAATGTCTGAATTCAGGGATTCTGAAAATTGAAGTCCACAAGATATAAAGTTTCCACGGTTGCCCACCCCTGGCGTAGGCTATTGCCTAGGAAATGTGTGCATGGTCAGTCCTCAACTTACAACAGTTTGCTTAGTGACCGTTCAAAGTTACAACAGCACTGAAAAAGAAGACTTATAATCATTTTTTCACACTTAGGACCATAGTGGCATCCGCATGGTCATGTGATTTACATCTAGACTCACATTTATGACGGTTGCAATGTCCTGGGGTCATGTGATCACCTTTTGCGACCTTCTGACATGCAAAGTCAATGGGGTCACTTAACAACCATGTTACTAATTTAACAACTGCAGTGATTCACTTAACAAATGTGGCAAGAAAGTTTGTAAAATGGGGCAAAACTCACTTTAACAAATTTCTCACTTAGCAACATACATTTTGGGCTCAGTTGTGGTCGTAACGTGAGGGCTACCTATAATTATTCCTCCATTGCATAGGGTATTTTTCTCCAATCTAGAAGGGCCATTCTTCTTTGCCTTATCATTAGCCAATTAAAACCACATAATGTGTCCCTTAAGCTCACACATCCCTGGACTCTCTTGACGTCAGGACAAATGTTGAGACAGCCCAACCTTGACTGGTTGCCCTCTCAGCTTGCCCCTTGACACAGGAGCCTCTAACTTTCTAACTATCTATCTCATGTTCTGTTTGTGCTGGATATCTCTTTATGGCAGCAAACTTTGCCCGACTTTCTTGGGGTTTATCCACTGAACAGAAAAATGGGGTTCTTCTTGCCCAACTTTTTCCCATTCTAGGACATCAGAAGAACTATTGTATTGGTGGAAGATTTATCTAGTCCAGGGATCTCCAAACTTGGCAACTTTAAGACTTGTGGACTTCAACTTCCAGAATTCCCTAGCCACTACGATGGACTGAGGAATTAATCAATCCATCAATCAGAATTGAGCTGGAAGGGACCTTGAAGGTCTTCTAGTCCAAGCCCCTGCTCATGCAGGAGACCCTCTACCATTTCAGACAAATGGATGTCCAGTCTTTTCTTAAAAACTTCCAATGACGAAGCTCCTACAATTTCTGAAGGCCAGCTGTTCCAATGGTCTCTCACGGTTAAGGAAGTTTCTTCTTAATTCCAGGTTGCTTCTCTCCTTGATGAGTTTCCATCCGTTGTTTCTTGCCCTGCTTTCTGGTGCTTTGGAAAATAAATTGACCCCCTCTTCTTTGTGGTAGCCCCTCAAATACTGGAATACTGCTGTCATGTTCTGCATGTTGAAGTCCACAAATCTTAAAGTTGACAAGTTTGGAGATCCCTGATCTAGTCCTGCATTTTATTCCTTCAGGACCAACCTGCGGATAAAGAGAAACCTTCGAGTGGAACCTGACACTTGCTGATTTTAACAGAAAGTAACTTGTCATTGGTTCTTTCTATGATAATTCTTTAACTTCTTGGTCTAATCTATAGATAGTCCTTGAATTATGAGCACAATTGGGACCAGAATTTCCCTTGCTAAGTAAGGTGGTTGTTAAGTGAATCCCACTTCATTTTACGACCTATCTTTTCATAGTTAAGTAAATTACTGCACTTGTTAAGAGAATGATGCAGGCATTAAGTGAATCCAGCTTATTTCATTAACTTTTCTTCTCAGAGGCTGGCTAAGAAGGTTGCAAATGGAGACCACATGACCCAGGGATGCTGCAATGATTATAAATATAGGTACTGGCTGTAAGTCACTTTTTTCAGTACCATTGTAACTTTGAGAGGTTGTAAGTAGAGGACTATCTATGTAGCTTTAGGATTATCTGAAGTCGTTTAATGTTTTGGGCACCAAGCAACTGCATCCAACAAGCTTCCAAACCAAGAAGGCCATTTTCCGTCCTTCTTTGACAGCAGCTGCTGTTGAAGGTATCTTGTTTGGGATTCTGGAAGCATTAAAGAGCTATCAATGCTGATAGCTTTGGCCTGATACTCAATGATCTCTTCCAGCTCATTCTTAATATCTCAGTTACCAACCTCTCGTGATCTCATAGCAAACTTCAAAATTTAGCCCTGGGCCACGTGTAGAAATTTTTCTTTTATCGTTCTCAAGTGGTAATTAGCAAGAACAGATTCCTTATCATGAAAGATAGGAAAAATATTGCTTTCCCTTTAGAAGCATTCAGGGCGCTTTTTGTCCAAATGAGAATGGCAGGCTTATTCTTCAAATTCTGCTTCCTTTGTATGGGTGTCACAACACTCCCACGCCTGTACAAGAGGCAGAGCTTGTGTTGCCACGGCACAACTCTGCCTTCACCTTTCGGCAAATGCCTGTTTTTTCCACACCAGGTTTTGTTTTATAGACCTCTATCCAGAAGCTTCTGCAAGAGGGTGTCCGGGGGGGGAGGGGGGGGAGGATGAAGGCACAGATTTTGTGCTTATGTGTCTATCCGTGTCACATTCCAGTTTCTCTAGCTCTGTACCACCAATTCCTTTTGTTTCTATCTTGGTTCTTGCTTTTTCTCTGTGAAATTGCTTGCTAGTCAGACTATATTGTTTATTTTTCTTTTGTCCAGAAGGATTCTTATTTTCCCTGAAGATTGTGCAGAAGATTGTGCGTTCCCCCCTTCTGAGACCAGCAAAGAAATAAGGTCTGCCTACTGTGAATGGTTATAAAACAGCACAAAAGGCTCAACATGGGTGGAGGGTCCTTTCTGTGGGTCTGTCAGGGTCCCAGACAGAAAAATCTGCCAAGAAGTTGGGTCAGGGCAATGATTTGGGGCACATTTGGGTGAGAAGTAACAATTTCCATCTCTCGTGACCACCTTCTACTTTTTCTTCCAGCCACATTTTATGGACATGCAAACATATATTTGAATTTCAGTTGTAAAAACAAACAGCGCCTGGACTTGGCAATGCCACTATATGTAGCAAGCTTCATTTATTCTTTTTAATATATATATATATTAATTTTCAAAGATAACTCCAAAAGAAAAAAAGGGAACCAGAACAAAATAAAACTAAAAAAATACATAAAACAGAAGAACAAACACAGGGGGTGTCAAACTCAAGGCCGATGGGACGGATGCTTAAATCTGGCCTGTGGGGCCAACCTGTAAATATCAAAGGATGGCCCGAAATGCCTCTGCCGGCCAAAATGGGCAGCGGGCAGTTTTCAGCCTCCACGGCCTCCTGCAGCACTCTACCAGCCAATAACAGACTGCGCGCAGGACCCACAAGGCCCCCGCATGGCCCATTTTCGGCCAGCAGAGTGCAAGAGGACGGCATTGGACTGGATTACAATTATATGGTCTCAAGTAAGTGCCTGATCTGGATAGAAAACAAGCAACATCCTAGGTTAATACTACAGTTTAATGCCAGATTTTACATGCTGTAGGTCCAGTTAATCTACAATCAACAATCTATAATTGACAACCATTTCTATTTAGTGTCCTGGAAATATACTTCTGCTGTTAGATCTTGCATTATCATGTTATTTATGCTATTGTATTTTTATTATTAGTTGAATAATAAAAATACAATAGTATAAATAGCTTTTCGACCTGGAAAAGCAATTTACTATTAAACAATGGGGTATAAATTTAGAAATAAAGAGTTTAGTGGAGTATGAA
>JANHFL010111406.1:0-11667 GCA_032468155.1 Oxyrhabdium leporinum
CACCCCACCCCGCCAAATCAGGAGACCCTACACCGTTTCTGACAGAGGGCAGTCCAGTCTCTTCTTGAATCTTGTTCATAATTGCTATTCTCTTGCTTTGTTGCAGGCGCCGTAAAGGTAAATACGCCGTGGGTTCTGCTTGCATCGGAGGTGGACAAGGCATAGCTGTCATCATTCAGAGTACTGCTTGAAGGACAAGCTAGAGGCTGCCGGGATTTAACCCTGCATTCTCTGCTAACCGTTACACAACCAATTGAAGAAACGAGAGAGAGCTACAATTGTCCTTTTGTGCCCAGACTGCTGGTAATAATCTGGTCTAAAGTGAAGCACTCTGCTAAAATCTGATTTTTAGAGAAAGTAACACACCAACCTTCAACTGATGGTGTGGATTTGTCTATAATTTTTATCGATCCATTACCTCCCGCTGAATTCAGTTTTGGATTTTTCTAATAAAAATGTTATCAGAGAAATTTTTTAGCAGCCAACAAGTGGAGACAAAATGAACCTAGAGTTTGATGTTTTATTAGTGTGGCTTCCCAACCTATCAAGTCATCCTGAATTGTTTTGTGTTCACTTAATGTAATTCGATGGAATGTAGCCCCGGCGTAAAGGAGACATTTGGATCTGATTTTTGCTTGAACTGGGAAGCCATAGCAATGAAGTCTTGACAGAAATAAATGTGCCTTCGAAAATAATAATAATAATAATAATAATATTGAATTTGGAGGATTTTCGCCTGGATTTCTGTAAAGTTTCTCCGTTGAGAGTTGTCACTCTGATGATTCTGAAGGATATAAAGTAGTCTTCAACTTACAACCACAATTGAGCCCCAAATTTCTATTGTTGCGCGAAACAGTTGTTAAGTGAGTTTTTTGCCCCATTATTACGACTTTTCTTGCCACAATCGCTGCAGTTTGTTAACTTTAGTAACGCAGTTGTGAAGTGAATCTGGCTCCCCTGTTGACTTTGCTTGTCGGAAGGCCGCACAAGGGGATCACATGACCCCCAGGACAATGCGACCGTCGTAAATACAGGGCTGTTGCCAAGCGCCTGAATTCTCATCATGTGACCACAGGGAATGCTGCAACGGTCGTAAGGGTGAAAACAGTTATACGTTAGTTTTTTGAGTGCCGCTTTAATTTCAAACAGTCACTAAACAAGTTGTAAGTCAAGGATTACCTCCAATCAGAAGCTTTGGGATTTTGTGAGCCTTCTATTTTTGCAGAAAAGTGGGCGATCTATTGCAGGGACCCCACCTTGATCAAAACTGGGAAGACCTTCCCCAATTCTTGGGCTATTTCATTGCTTCTGTGATAAAAGAAAGAATGGCGCATATGAGGATAGGTTGAGAGGTATTTTTAGAGTCAAAGTTCCCTCGTTTGAAGGCAAGCCCCCACACAAAATATAGATTAAAATGACACTGGATTTGGGAATTGGTTCCCCCCCCTTTTTTTTTTTAAGAATCATTGTGGGAGGCAGGGAGTGGGGAGATCAGCAAATAAAAGAAAGAGAATAATTTGGAGGAGGAACAACCTGCTTTTCCTTACTGATGCAAACTCCAAAGGGCTTAAGAGCAACAGGATTTCCAGCAAGTTCAATTAAGGGGATTCCCAGTTGTGGTTTGTATGCATGTCTTTTAAAAAAAAAAATATTATGAAAACATATTACTTTATCCAAAGAATGTGGAATGAGATAAGCTCTTCAGAGAGGGGAGCAGTAGCAGCAGTACTCTTATGCACATAATACACATTTCACTTACGGACATAATACAGGTAGTCCTCGACTTACGACCACAACTGAGCCCAAAATTTATGTTGCTAAGTGACACATTATCTTACGTGAGTTTTGCCCTATTTGATGACCTTTGTTTGCCACTGGGAATCATTGCCGTTGTTAAGTAACACGGTTGTTAAGTGAATTTGGCTTCCCCGTTGACTTTGCTTGACAGAAGGTCGCGAAAGCTCAGCGCGTAACTTCAAGACACTGCAACCCTCATAAATATGAACCAGTTGCCAAGCGTCTGAATTTTGATGACGTGTCCATGGAGATGCTGCAACAGTCGTAAGAGAGTGAAAAATGGTCATTAGTCATTTTTTTTTCAGCGCTGTTGTAACTTGGTCACTACATGAATTGTGATCTGTGTTGGTGTGGTGGCCTAGAGGTGGCGCTCTCACCTCACAATCAGGAGGCTGTGAGTTCGATCCTAGGTAGAGGCAGATATTTCTCTCTCGGCACACTGAGAATGTATCTGCTGAACAAAACTCCACATTGGCGACAGGAAGGGCATCCGGCCATTAAAACACTCTGCTAGCTCCATTCAGTTGCCCAGACTCCACCCCACAAGGGATTATGGGGTCGTTAAAAGGAGATGATGATGGTGTCTAAATGAACCGTGACCTGATGATCAACTGACCCTAACCTGTTCTTTTATGTCATTTTATTGTGTCCCCATCACCACTGCAACTGAGTCCATCCACTTCACTCCTGGTTGTTCTTCTACCTTTCTCAGCATAACAGCCTTTAAAGGAGAATATTCATAGGGGTCCTTGGTGTGCTCTGATCTTTTGTTTTGTTTTTCTTGCAGACGTTTCATTACCCAAACTTGGTAACATCAGTGCTGAAAGGGATTGGGGATTGCTGTCAATTCTACTGACAGGACATGCCACTAGAACAGGGGTGTCAAACTCAAGGCCCGTGGGTCAGATGCGATCCAGAGGGTGCTTAGATTTGGCCCGCGAGGCTACCCTGGAAACACCGAGGGACCCGTTCCACGGTGCCTCTGCTAATGAAAATGGAGCTCCAGATGGCTGTCCCAGGCTCCACTTTCGGCTGCAACGGCCTCCTGCAGCCCTCTGCCAGCAAAAATGGAGCTCGGGGGCTGCATGGGAGCTCTTTTTGACTGGCAGAGCACTTGGGCCACCACAGGCGCCCCCAACACGAGTGACGTCATGCTGGCCACTCACACCCTGGCCACACTCACCCTGCCCCCCCCAAGGTCAAACACAACCCTGATGCATCCCGCAATGAAATTGAGTTTGACATCCCTGCACTAGAATATAAACAGAGAGCAATCCCCACACCTTACTAGCACTGATGATGTTACTTAGTTCGGTAATGAAATGTCTGCAACAAAAAAAAAACAAGCTCGGAGAGCACCAAGAGCCGCTCATTGCAGTGTTTTCCAGAGACTGCTATATCTTTGCATAAAGTGTCCAAAGTAGGATAATTTGAGCCTGGTCGTTTGTACCTCAGGTGAGAACTCTGGACTGATTTGTCCAGTAATCCATTTCCTTATTTTCTTGGCCATCCATGATATTTTCAGGAGTCTTCCCCAACACCAAATTTCAAATGTGTCTGTTTTGACCTAGGCTTCACGAAATCACGAAGTAGACACATTATTCCAACAAACCCCCTTTTTATTAGGCTAATGTGAATTCCTCTCATTCGCATCCAGCAAAGTCCCGGCAAACAGTCTCAAGGGTGAATTGCAACCAGAGACCTTATCAGGCTTGGAGAGCTGCCAGGCCGATAGCTTCCAAGCGCAACGCTGTACAAGAAAATACTTGGCCAGGATCATGAACAAATCTTCATACAAATTAAATGAATTACTTGTCTCCTGCAAACACCACTCCCCTTTCGCTCCTCTTTTATTCCCTATGGGAGGAGCCATTCACCGTCCACCTGTGCCTTTACTCCCGAGTCGACCCTTGTTTCTTAACTGTTCCCTTCTGGCAGCCCTGCGATTGCATACATCGGGAACAGGCTCCAGCTGTTCCTCTGCCCCACTGATCTCCGACTCCGAAGGCAGCTGGTAACTGTCGGGAGGGCCCTGGCCCTATCTCCGCCTCCAACGCAGACCCTCGTCAGAGCCTTCCCCAGACTCCAGGACTGGCCCATCTTCCTCCCCAACCTCCTCACTGTCTGAGTCTGCTGCCAGCTGTGCTGGCCACTGGCAGGCCACAACAGTGTCGAAACACTTTCCACCCTGCTCTTTCAAAAGTCCAATTTTTATTTCCATAGAGTCTCACAGGGAATGATATGGCTTCCATGATTCTGATCTTTATAGGGAGAGAGACAAATTACGGCATTTGAACATCAGCAGCTTATATGTTAGAAAACAAATTTAAAGCATTTTTACAGTAAATTTAAATGCATAAAATAATCTTCAATAAGAAAGTTCCTCTCTCTGGAACAATTTTTTCCTTAAAATCTCCCTGACTGCACGCAGGGCAGCTGGGCCAATTCAGGTGGAACAGCTGGTTCTGTAGGTGCCTAGTTGCCAAGCCATTATTAATGAAATAAATGAAACTAATATTTAAACGTTCTCTTCACTTCCAAATCGGCTTGCTTGCTTTGTTTGTTTGGTTCATCTTTCTCCCAAGAAAAATCCTTAGTGATGAAAAATTACAGAATACAGAAACGGGACCGATCCAAATTAATATTTATATATTATATTATATTATATTATATTATATTATATTATATTATATTATATTATATTATATTATATTATATTATATTTAATATTTTCAGCAAGTTTCACAGAAGAATCTAATTTAAAATAGAATGTCGGCCACAAGATGGTGCACTGTGACTGAATTTCAAAGTCCCTGGTGCTCCATTTCTGACTGATGTGGACACTGTTTTCTTTCAAGAAATGGAGAATTTGCTCTGCAAATCTCGTCGTTTTTAATCAGAAGATCATAAAGGATGGCAATCCAAGTAAAATAATTACAAAGAACTGAACTTTTTGTAGCTCGCTCTCATTCTCTGTCTTATTTAGGGTTAGTCTTACAAAAGATTTTTCCTTCAATATTGATCTAAATTATACATTATCTTTTGACTGCGGCATACAAGGTGGCAAATAGAAATTAAAACAGAATATTGAATTAAACTGGTGAACATATTGTAAATAGCATCCAAACACAAAGTTGAATTTGAGTGTAGCTTTACGCTAGTCTATGACTGTAACAAAGATTTGATTGAGTGCAGGCAAAACACGGGAGTTGCCCGTAACTCTGACATGTGATCCTTTTATTTTAATTTCTATTTATTTTATTTTTCAATCATCCGTTCCATTTTAATGCCACACAACTCCACCTGATTATGGCCATGCCTTGTTTTAAAACCCTTAAAACGATTCTGCTTTTCATTTTATCTTCCTTCCCATGAAAAAATTGTCCGCAGGCTAGGGTGAAAAAAAGTCAAAATGACGGTTGCACCTCTACAGTTGAAGCTCCACCTATTTATGGGTACTGCCTATTACGTTTCTGAGATTGCGTTACTAGGTCCTGTAACAATAAAAGTAGTATTCCTCTCAACCTCGGGGCTGTCACCAGCAAATCCATGTCGAAAGATGTTCTCCAAGATTTAAAACACGTTTAAAGCACTTAGGGAGTCCGTATGCAAATACTCCTTGAGTTATGGCCCAGCAGTGGCCATAGTGCAGCGGCCCCCCAAACTTTTGGGCACCAAGGACTAGTTCTGTGGAGACAGGTTTTTCCGTGGACCGGAGGGGGCCGCCTGCATCCCGCGGATGGGGCTTCCCTTGTTTGCGCGGCCCAGTTTCTGGCATGCTAGGAGTTGGGGGACCCCTGACTTCGTGGGCATTCCAGGTGATAATTCACCTGCAAAAAGAAAATTGTGACCTGGTTCCAAAGTTCTGATAGTTGCACACACACACACACACACACACACACACTCACATTATTACAAGTGTTTGGCACCAAGGTTGCATTTATGGCTGTTTGCCAGGTGACTGCATTTTAAGATGGTTTTGCTGAAAACTGGAAGTTACTTGTGGTTTTGGCAAAACTCTGCACGTAGCCACCAATGACCACCAGTGTTCATTTTAACAACGGCAGTGTTAGTTTAATAACCGCCACAAAAACAGTTGCAAAAATTGGGTCGGTCACAAGACTCTCCTGATTTATGACCATCGTGACATAGGCCCGTAACAGGCAAACTCCATTACTGTTGTATTATGTTGAGGACATCCTATACAAGTTCTTTGTTGGGCAATAGTTGCTCTCGAGATGTGCCTCTTCCAAAGAAGTGTAGAGACGGGATTTTTACTCTCACTCCCCCTGCCCTGTGTTTACATACAATTATCAAGACCAAAGAAGGCTTTTTAATGTTTGCAGCACAGGAGTCCTTTGAAATTTGGCAGGTGTTCAACAGGTGGAGCCTTATCTTCAGCCTCCTCACCCCTCCCGTAGCAGCACATGAATAACGCAAAACTATGGAAACTGATGAAACAGTGGAATCAAATAATCGGCAAGGGAGGCAAAGCATTCCAACTTCAAAGAAGGGGGATTTCTGTAGAATCGTGTAGCCTTAACATTTGATTATTTTTCTTAACGGACAAGCAAATATGAGAAGATTGTAAATGGAATCTGATATTCTCTAAAACTCTGAGAAATGCTATGTCTAAGGTGGAGGAGGGTTAGGAAAATAAAGGCTTGTTTTTTTTCTGTCGTCTTCTCATAGAAGGGAAGGCCCAATTTTAGCACCCATTTCTCTGCAGCCCTGCCGAGATCCTCCCAATAATCACAATAATTTGCCCAGGACCATTCAGTTTTGGTGGCTGCAATATAAAAAAGATTTTGAGACTCTAGATAGGGTGCAGAGAAGAACAATAAAAATGATTAGGGGGCTGGAGGCTAAAACATACGAAGAACAGTTGCAGGAATTAGTTACGTCTAGTCAAGCGAAAAGAAGAACTGGGGTGGCATGATAGTGGTCTTCCAATATTTGAGGGGCTGCCCCAAAGATGACCGGAGAGGGGGGGGGTGTCAACCTATTCTCCAAAGCACCTGAAGGCAGGAGAAGAAGCAACGGATGGAAACTTATCAAGGAGAGAACCAACCTAAAACTAAGGAGAAATTTCCTAACCAATTTCAGTTAGAACAATTGATCAGTGGAATGACTTGCCTCCAGAAGTTGTGGGCCTTCAAGAAGAGACTGAACAGCCATTTGTCTGAAATGGTAGGGTCTCCTGCTTGAGCAGGGAGTTGGCTAGATAGAAGATCTCCAAAGTCCCTTCCAACTGTTCCTCCCTCCCCTCTCTACCGAGTGTGTGTAACATATTCCCACATAATCAGGATCCGAAGCTTAAACTAACGTCAAGTGATTAACAAACCCAAATCTCAACAGGATGGGCTTTCCATCAACGCTCATCTGCTCACTTTCCATGGAAAAACTTTGTACCACCCACCTCAATTTCTCCCATAAAGTTTTATTGCAATGACCTTTTTTGATCCAGATCTCTGGAACAACTTCAACTAGTTTGAATGTAGTAAGTTGGATGGTTACTCTCTCTCTCTCTTTCTTTTGGCATTATTTTAAGGGAAGTCTTAATATTTTCCCCCCCCCCCTTGCAATCTTTGGAAAGTGTTGTTGCAACAGCAGCATTGCTTTTGCCGGGGAAAGGAGCTTAGCTAGTTCATTTCACATACTTGAAAGAGATAGAGAAAGCTAATCAAACAATGGAAATTAAAGATTTCAAAAAAGAAATCCGCTGAACTTGAGAAATCAGATCTGGGACCTTATGTCTACTTGCTGTGTACTTAAACAGAGAGTTTTTTTTCACAAAGCTTTAAGTGCTGTTCTACTAGTCCACTTAAAGGTTCTTACTACATAACGTACTGCCACTCAAAGTGTCCACAAGGTTTACAATTACTCCTTGCTTAATGACTGCCCTGTTTAGTGACCATTCGAAGTTACAGTGATGTTGAAAAAAACGGTCCTTCCCCATGGTCACATAATCGCCATTTGCACACTTCACAGTCAAACTTTCAACAATCAAACCCTCATTGCTTAGTGATGGAGTTGCTGGTACCAATTGTGGTCATTATGTGAGGACTACCTATAATTTAAAAAAAGTTAAGGTGGTGACTACAACAGTGTACAGGTAGTCATTGACGTATGACCACAATTGAGCCTAAAATGTCTGTTGCTAAACAAGACAGTTGCGAAGTGAACATTGTGAATATTAAGTGAATATTGCCCCATTTTATGACCTTTCTTGCCACAGTTGTTAAGTGGATCACTGCATTTCTTAAGTTACTACCATGCTTGTTAAGTGAATCTGGCTTCTCCGTTGTTTTTACTTGTCAGAAGGTCACAAAATGTGATCACATGACTCTGGGACACTTCATAAATATGACCCAGCTGTCAAATTTTGATCATGTGAATGTGCTACAAGAGTCGTAAGTGTGAAAAACAATCCCAAGTCACTTTTTTTCAGTGCTATTGTAACTTTGAACGGTCACTAAACAAATGTTTGCAAGTAGAGGACTACCATTATTAAAAATATACAAACCAGGCTCTTTCCCAGATTATGTATGACTGTTTTATACAGCCGGTCAATTAGAAACAGGCCCTTCCCCAGCAGGGTCAAAAAAGTCAGGTTTGAAGCTGTAACCAAGCAGAGCTTGTACGGAGACTATATTTTAAAAGTGGGAGGAACAAGCTGTGAATTTCATGGCAGGCTCTATTATAGCAGTACATAATGTGTTATTGTACATAGAAACAGGCTGCTCCACTCCTGATCTATGTTAAATATGGTGGCTGAAGGGGCCTGCCTCAAAACAGAAAGAAAACAACAACTATCTTCTCTCTTTCCTTTCTCCCTCGTAGTCCATCCATCCATCCATCCATCCAATCTCTCTCTCTCTCTCTCTCTTTCATCTATCATCCAACATCCGTCTGTCTGCCTGTCTGTGTCTGTCCGTCCGTCAGTCCATCTGTCTCTGTCTCTGTCTCTGTCTCTGTCTTTCTGTCTGTCTGTCTGTCTCTCTCTCTCTCTCTCTGTCTCTGTCTCTCTCTCTCTCTCTCTCTCTCTCTCTCTCTGTCTATCATCTCTATCTCTATCTACCTGTTAATTTGTATACCACCCATCTCTCCCTGATAAGACTCTGGTGGCTTACAAAAGGTAAAAAGATAAATATAAAAGCAATTAAAATTAAAACAAGTTAAATAAGAACCAAGACCAAGGGGACGGATGGCACCAGGCTGAGGTTTTCCTCTTACCCCATCAACCTCCTCCGGCCAAGAGCCAACCACAGCAAAACCTGGTTTTAAGGTCCTTCTAGAAGACCAGGTGGGTGGGAACAGATCTCACCTCCTAGGGAAGAATGTTCCGCAGAGCGGGGGCCACAGCAGAAAAGGCTCTCCTCCTAGACCTCGCCAGCCAAAATTCCTTAACCAACGGGATCTGCAGCACACCCCTTCTTCTGGAGCAAGTAGGGTGGGCTAATCCCTGTAGGGTGAGATGGCTCGCCAAATACCTAAAACATGTGAAATTCCTCACATTCCTTCAGTACTTCTCCCTCTACTGAATCATACCTCTGCAATACATAATTTATTGTGATTTCTTGAATGATGAGAGCTCCTCTGCTTTCTATTAACTAAATTGCTTTGTGCTGGAAAAGCCAGCTATGCTGAAAGAAGAATCTTTCTCCATCTGCATGCAATCTATGTCCTCCACTGAGCTTCCTCTACTCCAGGGGTGTCAAACTCAAGGCCCGCGGGCCAGATCCAGCCCATGAGGTGCTTAGAGCTAGCCCACAGGGCCGCCCTGGAAACAGCAAAGGATTGGCCCGCTGTGCCTCCGCCAGCGAAAACGGAGTTCGGGAGGGCCGCATGCGGCCCTCCCGAGCTCCGTTTTCGTTGGCAGAGGGTTGCAGGAAGCCATTGCAGCTGGCAGAGCACTCGGACCACCACAGGCGCCCTCGACATGAATGGCTACGCCCAACCTGGCCCCTCTGGCGCCAAACACAACCCTGATGCAGCCCTCAATGAAATCGAGTTTGACACTCCTGCTCTACTCAGTGACCTTTGGCTGCTAATTCCCAAATAATTATTTATCCATGCAATATATATAGCACCATAGCATTCCCGCAGCTTTGAAGATCAAGGTGGAAAGTTTAAGCTTTTCTGTGAGGAAATAACAAAAGATCAAGATGGCGGCTGAAAATGTGCAATTAAAACCTTACCCCTTTTTATGTGGTTACTTGATACAGGAGGTTGCCACCAACGTCTTGGCACCCCTCCCACGGAGACCCAGCATCTGCTCTACAGTAACCAGCTCTCCTTTGGGCTCTGCTTTTGCTCAGTCCTTTCCCCCATCTGCTTGTTGCATAAACTTTGTAATTTAAGAATGTGGGACTGAATCTTCTTGTTTTCCTTCCCTGTCCCCATCTTGTTGTGTGATTAAAAAATACATTGCTACTGATCGGCAAGTCATTCTTGGATCCTTTTTCAACGGAAGATAGTCCTCGACTTACGGCCGCAAGTTGGGACCAGAATTTCCATTGCTAAGCAAGGTGGTTGTTAAGTGATTTGGGCCAGATTTTAGGACCTTTTTTTTTTTTTGCCACAGTTGTTAAGTGAGTCACTGCAAGTGTTAAGTGTGTCATGCAGTTGTTAAGCGAGTCCAGCTTCCCCCATTGACTTTCCTTGCCGGAAGCCAGCTGGGAAGGTCACAAGGGATGATCACATGACGCTGGGATGCTGCAACCATTGTAAATTATTAGAAAATTCTGTTTTATTATCTAGAAACCATCATCATCATCTTCGTTTAACGACCTCATTTTCCCTTGTGGGGTGGAGTCTGGGCAACTGAATGGAGCTAGCAGAGTGTTTACTGGCCGGATGCCCTTCCTGACGCCAATGCGGAGTTTTGTTCAGCAGATATATTCTCATTGTGCCCAGAGAGAGAAATATCTGCCCCTACCTAGGATTGAACAATCAGCCTCCCGGTTGTGAGGCGAGAGCTTCACCTCTAGGCCACCGCACCACTCCATCATCTAGAAAAGGTAGCAGAGGATTATTATATAGCCATACAGGTTGGTAGCAGAAGAGGGTTACATACAGAAACTCTCCTCAGAACTAAAAGGAGCCATAGGTTACAACCATAGATGCAAACTAAACGCTGCCATTTACTGGCTGAATTATTCTCTAGTTGTTGCAATACAAAATGCATTCTAACATGTATTCCAACATGATGATCACATGACCCTGGGGATGCTGTAACCATTGTAAACTCATGGCAGCTTCTGATCATGTCATTGTGGGGATGCTGTGACAGTGACAAAGGTGAGGTCCAGTTGTAAGTCATTTTTCAGTCCCACTGTAACTTCGAACAGTTGCTGAACAAATGGTTGTATGCCGAGGAATGATCTGTACCCGCTAAAATAATGCTAACTTTGATCCCCCCCTCCTTCCTTTTAGATTCTACTTTTTTTTCCTTATGGGTTGTTACTTTAGAAAGGGAAGATATAAGTTGTGAAGTGCACATTTAAATAAACAAGATAGACAGGGGACCATTGGACTCTACCAACTGAGGCTTGTTGATTCCACACACCATGGCTTGAACATTTTTGAAGTAGAAAACTGGGATCTGCTATTTAAAGTGAATCAAACAAGCCAGGATTTAGAGGAGCACCCAACATTAACCAGAGTGGTAAGTTTCAGTGCGGAAGGGAGAAAGCCAGGTTAAAAATTTCCATATGTCCTTGGAGGTCCGGGTGAAAAATCAGGAGCCAATTTGGTTAAGGTGCTAGCATACAAACCACGAGACTGTGAATTCTAGTCCCGCCTTAGGTATGAAAGCTGACCGGGTGACTTTGGGCCAATCACCAGGAGACTGTGAGTTCTAGTCCC
>JANHFL010111967.1:0-11655 GCA_032468155.1 Oxyrhabdium leporinum
GGGGGGGGGGGGGGGGCTGGACTAGAAGACCTCCAAGGTCCCTTCCAGCTCTGTTCTGATTCTGGATTCTCCTTTTCTGCAACATGGAATGGAGAAAAACATCAGGCCAGAAAGCTCTAGGGGATCTTTCATGGCTAAAGATGGGACCAGAATCTTCCCACTCCCAGACTTACACTATATCCACTCTGCTATGATGACTCTCTTTTATTGGACATCCTATTAATAGCTTGAATGAGAGTTTTCAGTTTGTGCCAGAACTAGAGACACATTCAGTAGCAAACTTGGAAAGATCTAAATTGTGGTTGCCACAAATCACCAATCTTATGCTCAGGTTTGAGGTGCATGGAATTGTTTTAGCTGATCATGCACTGCATGTACTTGCATATAGAAGCCACATTCTTGCTGTCAGGATGACATGTTAAACCCAGATCTCGGATTAACAAGCCATAGATCCCGTGTTCATCTACTATGCTGTATCTGAACCAATAAATCACATTATAGCATTAAGGGATGACCTGGATCACAAAGTATGGCTCCACTCCCACCACAGGCTGAATTGCAATCTGCCTAGTGGTTTTTTTTTTAGTCTACTGTTATATATTGCGTGAACTGAGTCACTGAGTTGGGTCTTGTAGAGACCCAGCCAGGAGAGTTGTAATGTCCTCTTTGCTTTATATTTTCGCTATGAGCAGATATTACTACGCTGCTACAGAATGCGTGCATTCATATCCTCGCTCTGAAATTACTTTTATTTTGTATGCAAATATTTTATCTACCCAGAGGAGTTCACCAGGCACCAGCTTCATTCGAAGTATGGACAATTGCTCAGCTCCTCAAGAGGACCATTCAGGTTATTGGAAGTTGAGGTTGGATAACATCCGGAGAGGCATAGATTCATCATCCATGGTCTATGCTGAGTCCTCATTCGTGGAAATGAAGCTTAAGAAGGGTGGGGGGTTTTTTGCAGTGAGATTTGTGCGCTTTTAACAATTGACAATCATTGTTGCATAGTTCCAGAAATCGTGTTTACCTATGTGGCAGTGGAATTTAGATGTCACCAAACTGGGGGAGTCTGCAGTTCAGTTACTGTAAGACAGGGGTGTCAAACCGGTGGCCCGTGGTCTGGATGCGTGACGCACAGGCCACGCCCCCCCCTCCCGTGTTCCGCAAAAGGGAAAGTAGCGATACACCATGTGACGGCAATGTGATGCAGCGAGTTTGACACCTGTGATGTAGGAGATGACCAAACTGAGCCCGAGGGAGGAGTCAAGCGCATCATAAATCTCGAGTCCTTTAGTGCCTACAGATCTAAGTCCAGCCTATCTTAAATTCCATTGACTCCTATCTGCGGCCAATTTGCTTTGACCATTAGTAGTTCAGATTCTTGTAGAGAGCTTAAGTCTGCAATAAACTCACATTCATTTGAACTGCTTCCTGATTTATTGCTCCTGACAGTTACCTTTTGTAAATTAGCATATTTAAGGAAGATAATTGTTATTTGAATCACCCATGAGTTGATTGCTTAAGCTTCTCTGTTAGAATATCTGTCACCAACCTGGATGGATGTGAGATAAGGAGAGTAGACAAATTGAAGGAAGAGAAGCTGCAGATATGGGAACGGTCTCACAAGGGATACTCGCTAGTTTCTTGGGCGGTAAAGGCAGTAGAGAAATGTACTTTCAGATTTGCAGAATTATGTTGACATAACCTTATCATAAAGTAGAATTATACTCCATCTGGTCTTGCTCTCTCTGCCTGGACTTCCTTGCAAGACTGGAAGTCCAACCAATTACGAAATTGCAAATCAAAATTCAGTAGCTCTCGAAGGGCTACTCTATGAATTTCTCCGGCATTTAGACAGAAAGAAATAATGAAGGTTTTTTATGTTAAGAATCTTTGCAACTTTTTCAGTTAAGATATGTGCAAAGCATCCAGAATTTGAACTAGCCCCTTCAACTACGTCCAACTTGTCACATACCAGGATCATTTGTTTCTAATAATGCTCTCTGTTTGGGTGTGAAGGATGCAAAAGTAGGAATCGGACCAAGGGCTCATTTTTGGTAATGATTTATTGCTCAGTCACGGTGAAAAAGCATCTGTTAATTGTATGTTGCATTGTTCAATATGGGTATGCAGTGGATATAAAGTATTCTTCTTAATAATACCTTTGCAGAGATAAAAAGCAGCCTAGCTTGTTTTGAGTTCTTCCTAGCTGGAATTAGATCTCATGTTTTAATTTTTTTTGTCTGGCTATAACTTCAGAGAATTTAGCGCCAAGGCTGAAGAACGGCAGTTGTGTGCGTGCTGGGAAGTGAGCTAGCTGATCTCCAAAAAGCTTAAGATAGTCCTTGACTTAAAACTGGTTGCTTAGAGGCTGTAGTAAGTCACACCAGACTTAACTCTGGGGTTACTATTAACCCAGTTCTGAAGTTATGATGACTCCCTCTTCTGCAGTCAGATGACCATATGTTGGGCACTTGGCAGCCAGCCTGCATTTACAGTTGTCTGAAGTGTCTATGTTTTATGACTGTTTTGCTAAAAACTGGGATTTAATTTTAATTTTCAGCAAAAGCGTCCCATTGCGAACAGCTGATTCACTTAACGGCTACTGCAAAAAAAAAGAGAAAAAGTTGTAAAATTGGATCGGTCACCTGTGGGACTTGACGGAGATGGTCTTAACTTACGACCATGATGAGCCAGCTCCATGATGGTCATAAGTTGAGGACTTCATGTATTCCTTACTAAATATAGGTTCAATCAGAATAATGTTGGAGGTCTTCTAGTCCAACCCCCTGCTCAAGCAGGAAACCCTATACCAGGTGTGTGTCAAACTGGATTTCTTTGAGGGATGGATCAGCATAGTAGTTCTTCTCTGTGGGCCAGCCGGGGAGGGGCAGGGAGATGGGACAGACACCTTCTGCAGCACCTTGCCGGACAAAACGGGGCGCTTGGGGCCTCGTGTGGCCCTCCCGCAGCCTGTTTTCAGCCTCCAAGGACACCTGCAGCACTCTGTTGGCCAAAAACGGTCCACGAGGGGACCTCGCATGCTCCCCTGTACCCCATTTTGGCCAGCAGGGGCATTGTGGGCTGGTCCTTTGATATTTACAAGATGGCCCCGTGGGCCAGATCTAAGCAACCGGCGGGCTGGATCCGGCCCGCGGGCCTTGAGTTTGACACCCCTGCCCTATACCTTTCTAGACAGGTTAAAAACTGATTAAGCCCCACAACTTCTGAAGGCAAAGCTGTTCCACTGGTTAATTGTCCTCACTGTTAGGAAGTTTCTCCTTAATTTCAGGTTGCAGATGAGAAGTGCAGATGAGGGTTGTTTTTTTTAAAATGGCTTTTATCGTTTTATCTATACATAAAATGCAAAGAGAAATAGAAATGGGAAATTAGAGGAAGGAAATAAAGGAAGGGAAAGAAAATGTAAGGTACAAGGGAAAAAAGAAAAAAGAAAAGGCATAGACCTCTGACTCTCTTTAGCACAGTACAAGATAAAAACACTCCAACCTCCACTTTTTGCTTTTACACTTTAGTATATAACTAGCCATTTCTAGAACGACAAATCTATCTCATCAACAAAACCAAAGTCAAAGTTTCATTTTCTTTCCATCACAAGCACGAAATGCAGATGAGTTTTACAGCTAGCTGCTTGAGGGTTTTTGCTCTTGGTGATAGGAGGCCTGCTTCGCAGCTGCCTGGAATAGTATCCCAGATCTGTTTCCTATCTTTTTCTTCCTCTCCACGCCTTTGTAACCATAGGTAGTCCTCGACTTGTGGCCACAATTGAGCCCTGAATTTTTGTAGCTAAGCAAGGCAGTTAACGGGAGTTTTGACCCACTTTGCAACTTTTTCGCTCAGTTGCGAAGTGAGTCACCGCAGTTGTTATGTGAATCGTGTGGTCGTTAAGCGAATCTGCCTTCCCCCATTGACTGTGCTTGTCAGAACCCGGCTGGGAAGGTTACAGATGATGATCACATGAAATCCTGGGACACTGCAACAGTCCTAAATGGCCTTGCCAGTGGCCAAGAGCCCAAATTTTAATTATGTGACCAGGGGGATGTTGCAATGGATCATAGGTGTGAAAAACAGTCATCAGTCACTTTTTACAGTGCCGTTGTAATTTTGAATGGTCACTGAACGAACTGTTGTAATCAAGGACTGCCTGCATAGGTATTGATCTAAGAGTGTTAGCAGCACTAGGGGGTTGGACTAGAAGACCTCCAGGGTTCCTTCCGACTCTGTTCTTCTGCAAGTGGGCCATAAGCTTTCCCCGCAAGGCATCCAGAGGCGATGCTGTACTAAGACACCTGTCCACATAGCTGGGCTTAGATTTCCTTTTTCATCGTTTTCTGTGTTCTGCTAAACAACAGGTTGTGGAGTTTTGTGAGACATTTTCCAATTTGCTTGTCCTCTGCTCTGTCAGATTTTACGCCTTGATTTTAACTCAGAAGTGTTTATGAGTATGTTGTGCAATAAGTCACCCTCCTGGTTCTTTATTCTCCTCTCTGATCCTGTTGGTTACTGCAGAGTTGAGCATCAAAATGGCCCGAAGCACAAGGGAATTTGAAATATATGCTGCCTTCTTGTTATCACAAGAATTATCTAGGAAGCATTTGCCAATGATCTGTAAATACAAGTTGTTCTTGACTTATGACCATGATTGTGCCCAGAATGCATGGATTCCTGGGGAATTCTGGGAGTTGAAGTCCACAAATCTTAAAGTTGCCAAGGTTGGATACCCCTGCATTAAACCATCTGTGACTTAATAGATGTGAGGAATAATGACCTCTGTTAGACCCTGGAGCTAGAGTAGGTAATATTCTAAATTTCATGGATTGGCCACTGGGATAAGCCATCTTTCTAGCTGCTAGCGAAAGGTCTAGAGCATTGAACATGGCTTAATGTGTGAATCTAGTTACCAGCGAAGATGCAGAATATTGTGTAGTTTCTGGTCCCTTTCACGAGGTTGTATGGTTGACATGGACATCTTGTACGTGAAGAACAAATGTTCAGAGTATAGGCCATGAGAATGACAGGTAGCTGAGAGGATTCTTTTGTTTGTATAATTTGTAGTAATGATATAATTGTCATAATTGCACACCAAATTTTCTTAGGTTGGAGTGCCTCAGAGCTTCATGCTATTTTACCTAATGATTTTATAACCTTGGAAACAGAGTTTGAGGGTTCTTGAGTGATCCAAAGAACATTTTGCATTTGGGCTTTAAAAATGGAAACGTTAGTCTCTTTCTTTGCTTCCTCCCCAATAACTTTCCTCCCCTAATTTTATTATGTAAACTTTTAAAAATGCAGACACTTGCGGTGCTCTTAAAAGATTAATGAATATATTAAAATAAATTAAAGTTTAAAAATGAATAAACAAAGGAAAAGGAGAGAAAAAGGCATAGAAATTGTATTTTGGCACAGGAACTAAAAAAAAATATGCTGATGGTGTTGCTCAAAAGCTATCTTCTTTGCGCCTTTGTCAAAAAAATAAATAAATCTTTATTTTGACAGACCGCTCATACAGATGACCCATTGCTGCCTTACAGAATAATAATTCTTTTATCAACACTGATCCTGAAAATCCTCCCAAATAATTCTGTGGTATGGGTGGGAACATAATTTCTAAATAAAATTTGTTTGGGATTATGAATCCCGTTATTTAATTAGAAAGCAATGAATCCTTTCACTGTTGAGGCCAGAAACTACACATACGATTTTCCTTCACTCTCATGTGCTGTATCCAGGAAAATGGGGTTGTAAATTGTAAGGCAAAAGAGGACATATGGGTGGGTAGTCCTCCACTTATAACTGCTCACTTAGTGTTTGTTTGGAATTGGAATAGTGGAATATTCTTTATTGGCCAAAATTGATTGGAGACACAAGGAATTTGTCTCCAGTGCATAGACTCTCAGTGTATGTACAAACAGCAAAGCGGTAAGTCATAAGATACGATCATAAGATACAAACAACAAGTGATCGATCGTAAGATACCAACAGGAGAAGATATTAGGAAAGATGGGAAGGATAATAGCAATACAGCTCTATTATATGGGTAAATATCTTCAGGCATAAGATGGTGGTGCTGTGGGAGTTAGGTGGTTAGCAAAGTGATGGCATGGGGGGAAAAAGTGTCTTTGTTTATTTCATTTATTTCTGCAATAAATAAATTTATTGGCTGCCCATGTTATCTCGAGGTTACTCTGGGCAGCTTATGTTACGCAACCCTCCCAAAAAGGATATTTATACCACGTGAACATATTGGTAGCTGACTTTCATTGATGGCTGTTTACAGCAGCCCTTGAATGACAGGAGTGATTGACAACATTTTTGCTAAAAAGCGGCATTTACTTCTGCCTTTCAGCAAAAATACCCATAGAGAACAATGGGTTTGTGTAATGACCGTCATAAGAAAAGGTTGTCAAATCCGTTCAGTCGTGTGGGTGACTTGCTTGCCCACCCTCACGACTTAATGACATAAGTTGAGGCTTAAGTACGGTCTCCTAGTACAGAAACTACAGAGGGTATCGACGTTAGCTGACAGGCATGGGTGGTAATAAATTGTATTTTGTTATAACTACAGGTACAATTATAGCTGTTTCATTTTCAACTTGGCTGTAAGAAGAAGAGCAAAGCAATTTTTAGCTTTGATTGGTAGCTGTCGAAATCAGTGTTTCTCAACCTTGACAACTTTTGAGAGATGTGGACTTCAACTCCCAGAAATCCTCAGCCAGCTGGCAGGGGAATTCTGGGAGTTGAAGTCCACATCTCTCAAAGGTTGCCAAGGTTGGGAGGCATTGGTCTAGATTCTTGAAGAAGCGGGTGGCATACAACACAACCGAACAAATACGTTCTGAGCAGAAGCTGCAGTTTGAAGTATGAGTTTATTGAGCAGAATAACAAGGAACAAACAGGGCTTCTTGGGGGAAAAAAAAACGTTTTTAAAAAAATAAAATAAAGCGTACTTAATTTTCCTCTTATTTAAAATATTAACGGGGGTGTGACCTTGCATTTGGCAGCATCTTTGATCGATGCTTGAAGGGAGACGTATTTTAAAAATGTAATTGTGTCAGGGTGACATACAGTTTATTTAAATATTTGGCTTTGGTTGCGGAAAATCCTATTTCATAAAGGAACATTGAAGGAAAACCCTTTCCTGTTTTGCTTTTGTTTTTTTGCATAAAAGCATACAGTTGTCTATTAATCTCCTTTCAGTTGTCTTTTTGTTGTTTTTGTTTCTCCCCTGACAGTTGTTCTGATGGGGTGTCTGAGAAGACATCTGCCAACATTTTCTCTTCCTTCATAGAAGGGCCTCATATTTTGATTAGTGAAATTGAATGAATGGATGCTGCATTCACAAAACCAGTGTCTCTTGGAACAAGTTCCTGGAATACTGTCAAAAGTCAGTCTGTGCAACATAAAAACTCTGTTTTAGAGTCCCACGGCGGTTAAAAAAAAAAACATACCAGCCTTCTCCCAAGTGGAGGTGCAACTCCCACCCTTCTCAGGGAATGTAGACAACAATTTTCGTGCCAAATAGCAAGGATGATGGAAATTGTAGTCTGAAATGTTCAGGAACCTTGCAATAGATCTGGGATTTTCCTCTGCCTTTCCAAAGCTAGGAAAAGTGTTGGGATAATCTGGTCTAACACCTATTAATGCCCTAATACCCTGGTCTAACATCTATTAATGCCCTAATACCCTGGTCTAACACCTATTAATAACCTAACTGACAACAGTTCGTTTAGGGACACTTCGAAGTTACAACGGCACTGAAAAAAGGTGACTTAGTTTGTGTTTTTCACACTTACGAACATTGCAGGATCCCCTTCGTTCGCATGGTCAAAATTCGGAGGCTTGGCAACTCACTCGTATTTGTGACGGTTGCATTGTCCCCGGGGTCATGTGATCTACTTTCTGTGACCTTCTGAGAAGCAAAGTCGATGGGGAAGCCAGATTCACTTGACACCTTTGGCAAGAAAGGACATAAAGCGGGACCAAACTTGCTTATCAACTGTCTAAATTTTGGCTCTTCTCAGTTGAAGCCTGCCTGTATAAATCAGTGATTCAGCTTCATCTGGAACGTGGTGTGGCGTTCTGGTGGTCGCACCTACAAAACGATATTGTGGAACCATGGAGGGTTCAGAGGAGGCCAACTAGGATATTAAGACTGGATCTCCTTCCCTTTCGGGTAAGGTGGCAACATCTGAGGTTTTTTTTGATCTAGAAGGTGGCAACATCTGAGGTTTTTTTTGATCTAGAAAAGAAGTGAGTCAGAGGAGACATTGAGGTATGCAAACTTGTGCGTGTGGTGTGAATAAAGTAAGAGGAAACATGAATAAGAGGAGACATTGAGGTGTACAAAATTATGTCTGGTGTAAATAAAGTGAACAAGGAGAAGTTGTTTTTCTCTTGCCAAAATACGAAAACCAGAGGTCACCCAAAGAAATTGAATCTTGGAAGGAGCAGGATGGACAAAAGAGAACCTTTGTTTTGTTTTATTTTTTTGCACATTGGGAGCTTCAACTTGGAGTTCAGGACCCCAAGATGGGCTAGTTAACAGCTTGGCTGGTTTAAAAAATGGGTTGCACCTCTTCATAGAAACCATGGGGGCCAATGGCTGTTTGCCCTGATGGCAGTGGGACTCCTTTGAAGGCCAGCTGATGGGAGGCTCATGGGTTTCCTGATACAGTTGAGTTGGTTGGTTGCTGGGATGACAAACTACTGCATTATTTTATTCCTTTATTCCTTTGATTTTTATCCTGCCTTTATTATTGTGTATAAATAACTCATACTTTTTCCTCCTCCTATTTTCCCCACCACAAAAACCCTGTGAGGTGGGTAAGGTGAGAGAGAGAGAGAGTGACTGATCCATAGTCACCCAGTTGGCTTTTATGGCTAAGGTGGGACTAGAATTCACAGTATCGTGGTGATTGGCCCAAGTCACCCAGTCGACTTTCATGCTTAAGGTGGGACTAGAACTCACAGTCTCCTGGTGGTTGGTCCACTGAACTGGCTTTCATGCCTAAGGTGGGACTAGAACTTACAGTCTTCTGGTGATTCAGTCACTTAACTGGCTTCTCATGCCTAGAGTGGGACTAGAACTCACTGTCTCCTGGTTTGTAGCCTGATTCCTTAGTCAGTAGACCAAACCGGCCCTTAGATGGGCCAAAGGTGTGATGCAGCAGGGCACTGCTTATATTCTTAGGTTGGGGAGAGAAGCAAGAGATCCTTGGGTGAATTAATTTTGCAGGTGAAACGAGAAAGAGTCAAATAAAAACATGGCGAAGCTGGAGCTGCGGTTTTAAGCCCAGTCTTGTCATTTGGTTGGCATTTCATTCATGTGTGTCAATAACAAATTAGATCTGAAGTTGGAAGATCTCGGCTCTTTCCCCAGGCCAGATCACTTAACATGTGTTGCCTTCCCTTGGGTTTTGAAACTTGAGACTGTCCCTAAAGGCATCTGAGGTGAGAGATCCTTTAAATAGACTTAAGTGGAAGGTCCATCAATCTTCACGAAGACAGACAGATAGGTGCTACAGGTAGCAAGGCTGAATTTATTGGGGGGAAAATTAGCAATATTGGCACCTTCAAAGATTCAGAGGAGGATTGTAGGAGGCACCTAATTCTTAGAACACCGTAGAGATCTCTGTTCCCGGACTTACCATGTTGAGATGGATAGCAAACAAATATGTTGGCTTGCTTCAGCCCAACAGCATTTTTCCAAGAAACTGTGATTACGCGCCCAATGACTTTCCATGTGGGGGGGAATTGGAGCATGTTCCAAGCCCCATTCCATTGGCAATAGTTCACCTCCAGAAATGTCTGGCGTGAAATGGGTCCCCTCTTGCAACCTCAACCATGAATCTTGGGAAGAGGTCATTTCAGTTGAAGGCTGGAGAAATTGCATGCCCCGTTTATTCGATGGAGATGATTTTTTTTTTTTAAAAAAAAATATTTGTTTTGGCTAGCACACAGCCTCCTGGAAGAATTAACTTCTTCACCGTTTTAAAGAGCTTTGGCCACGAGAAAACCATGAGAACTAAATTCTCCTGGAAGACGGGGAGGGAAGGTGAGATAATGGGATATTCCTTAGCATAATCTTTCCAGAGCTTGTATAATCTCGGCCATAAAAAAAAAGATCACAATTGCAAATATGCCTATTTTTTGAATGTCAGGATCCTGATCTTCCTGTTTCTGTCAGTAAAATGAGTACCAGGCCAAGCTGAAGAATACTATGAGGCTGTTCTCTCAGGAACTGATGGTTGAGATATTTCAAAAATGAAAGGCATGTGTGAGATGTCCTCTGTTTCAACTAGATACAAAGATATAGGTAGTCCTTGACTTACAACCACAATTGAGCCTAAAAATTATGTTGCTAAGTGAGAAATTTGTTAAATGAGTTTTCCCCATTTTGTGACCTTTCTTGTTCACTGTTGTTAAGGGAATCACGGCAGTTGTTAAGTTAGCGACACAGTTGTTAAGAGAATCTGGCTTCCATGAGCAACCGTCATATGTCCATGTCAGTTGCCAAGCCTCTGAAGTTTGATCACATGACCGGGGGGGGGGGGGAAGATGCTGGAAGGATGCTGTAAGTGTCAAAAATGGTCATAAGTCACTTTTTAAAGTGCCGTAGTAAGTTCAAATGGTCACTAAATGAATGATTGTAAGTCAAGGATTACCTGTATAATGGTTGCAAATGGTGGTTTTGCATTAGTTTTATTTTAGCAGTGGAAATGATGTCTGGAATATTCACTTCCTTGTCATTTTCTTGGCCTTCTGATTCCTCTCTGAAATAGTATAGGGTCTCCTGCTTGAGCAGGGGGTTGGACTAGAAGACCTCCAAGGTTCCTTCCAACTTTGATCTCTTCTCTTCTCTTCTCTTCTCTTCTCTTCTCTTCTCTTCTCTTCTCTTCTCTTCTCTTCCCCCTTCTCTCTTCTCTTCTCTTCTCTTCCCCCTTCTCTCTTCTCTTCTCTTCTCTTCTCTTCTCTTCTCTTCTCTTCTCTTCTCTTCTCTTCTCTTCTCTTTCGTTCCGCTCTTCCATTTCGATTCTTGGTGGTGTCGTACTCTACTGTAGGAGTCCCCAACCCCTGGGCCAGGGCCCATTACAGGACTGTGACCTATGTGGAATTGGGCTGTGGAAGCGGCTGGCCACAGGGACAAGCCCCAAGCTGACGGGCACTGGCATGTGTGGCTGGCCCACCGGTTGTGTAAGGGCACACACGTGCACGCCGTCCCGCTGTTCGCTCCACCCAGTCTCCCTCTCCCTCCCCTCCCCCAAGCCCAGCTGTCAAACCCCACAGAGGTTGGATACCACTGCTCTAACGATTGTCGACGGTGCCAGACTCCACCGAACAAGACTTTGGAGGAACTGGCCATCGGCTTCAGAGCCAACCTCTTAAGAGGCGTAACATCTCGCCAGACAGCTCAGGTGAGCGCTGCACAGCTAACAAGCTGGGTAAGCAGATGTGGAACAGATGGATGTCTCCTTCCGAGATTGTTGTGGCAGTGGCAGCCCTCTGACAGGTGAAAAGATTAATTGCCTCTCCTTCTGATCAGGATGAACGTAGGCTGTTTATTTTTATTTTATTTTATTTTTACATTTATATACCGCCCCATTCCGAAGACTCGGGGCGGTTTACAGCTTATAA